>RHLP01000202.1:0-239893 GCA_003719405.1 Aspergillus incahuasiensis | reverse complement strand
CTGCCGACATTATCAAACGGCAGTGCGGGCCAAAACTCGAGGGACGCGACATCTGCGCCGATTCTCACACTCTGGCAGCATTTGGGAACTGCTTCAAGAAGAACTTTGTCAAGACGGCGATTGTCAATCTCCCCACGCTGCTCCCAATGGCGTCGGAGCAGGTCTGTCGCAAACAGCTCGAGTACCTGGAGTCGGACGAGCTCTGGGACGAGATAATCCCCAGCAATATGAGGGAGTACGCCAAAGTGTGCAAGCAATTGACATACCAGCCGGTGCTGGAGCAGATGTATACCTTCTGAGAGTGGTCTACTGCGTATGTAAAAGTGATGATGATGTTATCTCCGTTTCGGGGAATCGGCGTCGATTTCCCGGTCTCAGCTCTTGTGCTTCATCATCATTACCTCCGTGTTATCTCCAGCCTTGACCACCTTTATTAGATCCTAGACTTGACTGCTCGGGTATCGCCATGATACACCGTCAGCTACTTTAATATTTCATGGCGTCCGCCACTCTCTATCGGGCTCTCCGCCCAACATCCTCAAATCCGCTCACGAGACTTGCTCTCTTCCCGCGTCATCTCCGCCCTCTACCCCATCGTCATCCTCGCCCGATCCAATCGCCCCTTCGTCGAGCAATACACTCTAGCGGATTTCAACCCTTCGTGCCCATTTCACCAAGCTCTCTAGGCAAGCCTGTTCCTGCGAAGACCTACCGCCGAACTCGAAAATGGCTGCGTCGCATATTTTACCTGTCATTGGCGACTGGCGTCGTCTATGTCCTCGATAACCAATTTTACGCTTCCTCCATTACTCGAACCGCTCGTACCTTTTCGCTTGGACTGCTTGTTGCGTTGGACTACAAAATCAACTTCCGTCCCAATCCTCCCCTAGCTGGTTCTATAGCAGACGTTCATGGCCGAAACGCAGAGCGATTGTCGGACCTCCTGCGGCATAATGGGGGACTATACCTGAAGATAGGTCAAGCAATTGCTATGCAATCAGCGATATTACCACCGGAATTCCAGAAGATGTTCGCTCGAATGTTCGACGATGCGCCCCAGAACAGCTGGAAAGACGTGGAGAAGGTCATCCGGGAGGATTTTGGCAAGTCTGCAGAGGAGGTCTTTGGAGTCTCTTTCAGCGGCGATTCTACCAAGGGAGTTATGGAACGTGTGGCTAGAGCAAGTGCCAGTGTAGCCCAGGTTCATTGGGCTCGACTCGCAGACGGGAGAGAGGTTGCCATCAAGATTCAGAAGCGAGAGATTGCGCAGCAAATACAGTGGGATCTATGGGCCTTTAAGTAAGTCTTTGCCCTTGCGGCTCCTGGATTTGGTGCTAACATCTCCAAGAGTGGTGACCTGGATCTACAGCCGTGTTTTCGACCTTCCTTTCTATAGTCTCGTCCCCTACGTCAGCGAGCGTCTCTTTCTCGAAACAGATTTCGAAAACGAAGCCGATAACTCTGAAATGATGGCCAAGTTTGTCGCTGGAGAGTCTCGCCTGCGTGACCGTGTATACGTTCCGAAAGTCTACCGTGAGTTGAGCTCCAAGCGCATCATGACAGCCGAGTGGATAGAGGGTGTGCGGCTCTGGGACAAGGACGCCATCACCCGCACCTGGCGCGGAGGCTGGCGCGAAGGCAGTCCTGGTTGCGGTGGAACTCCGCTTGACTCTCCACGCGCCAACCCATCAGCGACACCACGAGGCTCCAAGCCAGAGCGCAACGACTGGCGCGGCCGAAACGGGCGCGGCGGCCTCGGCCTATCGCTAAAGGAGGTCATGACAACAATGGTCGACCTCTTCTCAGCGCAAATGTTCCTTTGGGGACTAGTCCACTGCGATCCCCATCCAGGCAACATCTTCATTCGCCGCAAGCCTAACGGCCACTCCGAGCTTGTCCTGATCGACCACGGCCTCTACATTCACATGGAGCCCGAATTCCGACACCAATACGCCCGCTTCTGGAAAGCCCTCCTCACCTTCGACAACGCCACCATCGGCGAAATCGTCAAGGGCTGGGGCGTCAACAACCCCGACATCTTCGCCTCGGCAACCCTAATGAAACCCTACCGTGGCGGCAACCTCTCCACCCAGCAAGGCATCGAGCGCCTCAGCAAAGCCGAGCGCGCGCAGCGCAACTACGAAATGCAGCAAGCCAGCCGCAAAGCCGTGCGCGAGATCCTGGGCGACGAAACGAAGTGGCCCCAGCAGCTCATCTTCATTGGTCGCAATCTGCGCATCGTCCAGGGGAACAACCAGTTCCTCGGCTCGCCCGTGAACCGCATCAAGATCACGGGGCTGTGGGCCTCGCGGGCGCTCGTCGAGTCGCCGGATCTCCCGCTCACCGAGAAGATCAGGAACTATGGTCGGCATTTACTCTTCCGCGTGGTGCTTTTCTCGAGCGACGTGTTCTTCTACTTCACCAAGGTGCGCCAGTTCTTGCATCTGGGTGGTGGAATGGAAGATGATCTCGAGGCGCAGATGGCGTCTGTTGCGAAGGATATGGGGGTGGAGCTGAACCATAGCGTTTTTGAGGGGTGATCTTCCCGACGATGTCTGTCCTTGCTATAGACCATGTACATTAGCTCTTAAAGAGAAAAGAGATACTCCAGTCACCTGCCGTCTGTTTTTTTACTGAATCATGATAAGATGTTGAAAAAAGCGCGTTATATTGTTATGCTAGTCATAAGTAAGGTAGGGACTTGAGGTCCAACGAAGAGAGAAAAGAATGGATACGGAGTATACAAACACGCTTGCTTAGCGACAGCAGAAAAAAGAAATGTGGACAAGAAAACAAAATCCAAACCCGCAAAATCACCGTTAACAAGGGATGGGGTATCATAGTATCGTACGTAGCGCAGATCGTATGTCGTATATGCTATTGACCAAAGATTTCATGCTCACTGATGCTCCCACTCGGAGAAACCTAGAGGACGCCACTCCTGCCCCGGATACGCCGTGCTGGACATCATGATCTCCTCACTGGAGTTGTCGTCTGTTCGGACGGGGAGTTCGACGGGGGCATCAAACGCGTTGATTATGCGGGCGCCGCTGCGGTGCGGGTGGTTTTGATCCGATGAGGTGGTGGTACTCAGTTGAGCCGGGGGCTCGTTCTCTTCGATCAACGTGGCAGGGTGAGGTTCAGGAAGAGACGGTTTCTCGTCTTGTGGCTGGTAGTTGGTAGGGCCGTGCCCCTCTTCGTCTTCTTGGTATGTTGGTAACCGGGCGCCAGGGCTGGTAGCAGTGTCAGTACCATTGAGGACGCCCTCGGTTTCACGGCGCCAGCTGACCGATGTGTTTGTTACTACGGGCGCTTCGTCATCGTCATCACCAGGGATGGTGATTTTCCAGGGTAGTTCTTGGTCGCCGACGCGACTTGTGCGGGGGTTCGACGACCGGAAGGCGCCGAGGGTGGAGGCGGGATCGGTGAGATCTTGCTTTGGAAGGTTGCGTTCTTCCGGCCGTGGCGCGAAGACTTTGGGGCTTCGGGAACGGAGATGAAGATCTTGGGCGTAGGTGCGGTCTTCGGAACGGCCGCGAGACGGCGGCGTGCGTGGGACTGGGGAAGGAAGAGGCGAGCTGAATCGCGGGGAGGACGCGTGGGGTTGGCGATGTGGAGTGGCAGGTGGATGGTAGCCCGGGAAATGGGGCGAGAGCCGCCCGGGATCGATAGGTGTAGGGTCGCTTAATCTTATATGGTCTGAGCTTGCAGCGCCGCGGAGGTGCTGATGCGGGCTTGGAACGGTAAAGGATTCTGGCGATTCGTGCGCAAAGTAGCCTTCAACAGGCGCTCGCCGGCCGGTCAGGGTATTGCGACCGTCTGGCAGAGAAACCGGTCGCTCATGGTTATCGACCGAGGAGATGGACGAGCTGGCAATTCTGGAGTCTGGCCGCGAGGTGACAGGGGCAAGGTAGTGCCTGGTACTGGCCTCCGAGGAGGATTCGAGAATCGGCTCCGGAGGCGCCGACCTTCGATGTTGGTTGCGGCTGAAAAGACCCTAGAACATTCAGGATGCTACCATGAGCTGAGAAGCAAAGTGACTTACAGTCAGCCGATTGAAAGGCTTTTTTGGCGATTGCTCAGTCTTGAAATCGGATTGATTTGCGCCCATTGAAATGCGGCGAAACCGGCTGACGTTCTTCAGCTTCTCCATGAACAGACACAAATGGGATGCGGGGTCCCGCGACGAGGATATCTGTTCTGGCCGGCGCGACTAGGCATGCTTGAGGGAAAAGGACCGACAGCAGACCAGGGGTAGAAGTCAGACAACCGTTGCGGTGGACCGGCGCAGTCTGGATAACCTCACGTGAAGGCAAAGAGCTTTCAGAAAGGTTATTCTTCCTTTGGCTCGAGGGCCCTCCTGTCAGACTGCGACTACGGCGCTGAGTTGTTCCGCCAAGGTGACGCGGCTGGCACTGGGCAGTAGCTGCGCACGCCCGAGAGTCTTGGTGAAGAAGGCTGAGAGAAATGGCTTTTGCCCTGTTTGCGGAGAAACTCAATCACCAGCCGGATTACTCGACATAAAGGGACAAAAGTCGTGGGCTCACCAAGCTTCGGAGCAGGTGGCGGACACTGCCTAGATTAGCGTCATGCACGCTCAGTGATAGTGGCCGACGCTGGCGGAGAGCAAGAAGCATAGGATTGCGGCTTTGTCCGTCTCCTCAATCTCAAATGCCGCGAGGGAGGCTTCAATTTCGGGACTTCGCTGTGCTTCATGAGGTACAGGGTCTGCAGGATGGTTGGCCTCGTCCTCGGTGGGCATTATTTGCGTTCCTGCTCGAAGGCGAGCGAGCGGCTTAGCGCCCAGGTAAGTGATCAACATCCTGGTCGTCGTTCCTACTGGGCCAACGAGAATAATAGTATCCATGAGGCTCCCCTTGTCTCTCAATAGGACAGGGTTCGCATTTGCTGGAGCCTGCTGGGCGCGGCTGACCACCGCTTTGTCTGTCGAGTATTTGCCCACTAGTAGTGAGCGTAGGAGGTTGAACAAAGAAAATATTCCCCACCCCTTGTTGGGCTTGCAGCGTCATCTGGATTCCAATGCCGTCCGTGATCTACTCCGGGCTGCAGGATCCCGAGGGTCTTCTAGTCTAGGCGAGACTCAGCATCAGGCTGAAGGTCTGATAGTCGTACGGGCCTGTGATATCCACGCATCGCTTGGAACCCCTACATCATCATCACCAGGATATTAGAGGCAAAATAAGCGAAGAAAAAGTTGGAGAGAGACGAAAGGAAAAGGGGAGAAGGAAAGGAAGAGCGCGGATACACAGACTGTTTCGCAAACATTATCTCGTGTCACATTCTGAACTGCACCTCAAGATGTTCTCGATTATAACAGGCCTGGTATCAATAATGAAGTAAAGACATGAATCGGAAGATAAAACGGGTGTAAACATGTACAGGCGTAAACTTCCACATTTCCCTATAAGACAAAAGGATGAAACGGAAGATTGCTGATTGGCAGCGAGGAAAAAAAAAAAAAGATGAGATGGTGGTATAAGCGCATCCCAGAACGAAATCAGGGCTCTACCTTTTCAGACCCCCCGGAACCCTTTAGTTTGCTCCGACCTTTAGAGAAAAGGCCCTTGGCAGCTTTGCCTGCTTGGCCACCTAGGACTCCTGCTGTATGCAAAAAGTCCTTTCCTGAGGGTTGCCTCATGGATCCTAGTGGCGCGGATGGCCGCCTGATATGGCCCGACGTTGAATGGGATCCGTCCTGCAGGGAAGAGGCAAGATTTCCTAGAGAGGCGAGTTTAGGGAATTTCGTGCGCGGCACACTGTTTCTGAACTCCTCAGACAGAGGTTTGTTATTGCGATTGATGACATCGTTATGCTCTGGTAAAGCCTGGAAGGTAAGCTGGAGCCAATTACCCAGGCCGGTATCGATGACTGCGAACTGATCTCGGGTCCGGTCAAAGGATTGGATCCGTTCATATGGTGATTGCATGCTGAGAATGTCCTTGAACCCAAGCAAGCCTGTCTCGTCAGAAGTAGGTGGTAAATGCGCAGGTGGTTCCAGAGATTGCTGCACAGGACTAAATGACTCTCCCTCTTCAGCCCGAGCCAGTGTCTCCGTATTTAGAGATTGGGAAGACTCAAGACCATGGTCACTTGAAGGAATGCTTACCGCGTCCATAGCCACAGGCGGCACGACGGTAAGCTTAGGTTTTTCAGGAGTAGGAGGGTGTTCCCTTTCTTTCAATGGCTCCGCTGTCTCGGATAGTTGCTCCATGGCGGTTGCTAGGGATTCCGGGAGGACGCTATCTTGCGAAAGGGGGAACTGGCCGGGCATCGGCGGGGGTCGAAGGGGCGGCGCCTGTGTTACAGTGGTGGGAGCCTCGTCCTCGGATGACTCCTCCCAAGAAAAGCGCTTCTTGAGTTTGGGCTGGACGTCCTGGAGCGTGGTTGGGGGTGGCTGCGTACTTGAATGAGCCTGCAATATAGCATCAAAAGTCGGACCCGATGGCTGGGGCTCCGGGGGTCCTGAAATTTGCGGGGCAGCCCGGTAGGCCTCATATTCTCCGGGGAATAGACTATCCTGTCGGCTGGGATAAGGAGGGGTATCATTGTCCTGGTGGTCGGAGGGCGAATTTTCTCGGCTCAAGGAGCGAATAATCTCCTTTCTTAACCGGTCATTCTCCGTATCCTCAGGAGAGTTTTCAGTGCTCATTGATGGTATGATTACAGGAATGTTTTCAGTTGATACAGCCGGACCAGAAGGCGTGTTGGTCTGAACATTGAGAGGAGCAGGCAAATCATACCGCGGTGTTTCTCGGGACGGCTGAGGGATGTCTGGGTCAAAGGCATACTGCCGAGGCTGCGTATCCAACGGGGAATCTGTTGGTGCCCCAGAGGAAATCTGAGCCAACTCTGACGATGCACTGGCATCGGATCCAGCAATGACTGGCCTGCGAGAAGGACTATTGCTAGGGCTGGGGACGCTCAGATCCCGGCGATGTCCTGGCTTGAAAACAATGTCACCTTCTGTCGGCGTGTCTGTGTTTTCGTTCGGCTCTTCATGAATAGTTGGAGTCTTGTCATCGGTAGTGCCGCGGCGAGGAATAATAGGGCTGATACCCGTGGTGCTATCGCTGTTGGAGCGACCCACACTCTCACCAATGGTGCTTGGAGTCTCAGGAATATCAAAGGCTTGGTTGACCGCGGAGCGGAAACCAAGAGAAGGATTGTGCTGCAATTGGTGTGGTTGGGCCGCTGGGTCGTTGTTGATCTGGGTAGGTGAATCGGATTGACCCAAGAAACTGGACCCGAATGAGGACAAGCGCTTGACCTCTGGCAACGCGATGGTTGGTGGCTCATTTGACCCCACGGGAAGAACATTAGATTCCTGAGCATCGGCCATAGGCTCCGGGGCTTGGAGGGAAATGGTGTTCTCAGTAGCTGCGTCGCCGGTAGGGGACGCGAATACAGGAGTGCGTTCGTCTGTCGATTGAGCAGCCGGAGATGGCTGGCGAACCTGCTGTTCCTCTCGCATCCGCTTATAGATGTCCGCCGGACGGACTATGGGTGTCGTAGGACTGCCCGAAGTGGGCGGGCTCTCCGTTGGCATTGTCTGAGCTCGCTCCATCGAGCGCGAACGATCGGTACTGGGTAGTGGAGGGACTGATGTCCCCTTCAAAAGTGTACTTGAGATATCTGGCGTGCTTCGGTTCGCAACACTGCGCTGGGTTTGCGGTTCCGGCTGATCGTCGTATTCGTACTCTCCGTACTCATCTTCACCCCAGTCATCGCCATCATAAGAGTACTTCTTCGCTTCGACCCAGCGCTTCGTCTTTGCTCGATTGACATTCGGTTTGAAAGATACAGGCGTCTCGCCGCGGGGGTATGGTGATACCGGGGTGGAGTTTGAGGAGTTGAGAGGTCTGGGAAGAAAGGGTCAGCGAGAATCATGCAATGTAGGCTGCGCGGCCTAACTTACGGGCGTTGAAATGGGCCGGCCATGGCTAAAGCTAGCTGCTTCAACAGCTCATTAACAGTGGCATATAAACTGAGATAGACTGGCGATTAGCATACCCAGGCGCTTGAGGTGATTGCGACGCCGGGTCGTGTGCTGTGTCACAGAATGGAATGAGCACTACCACAAGGCAGCAAGTTTCGAATCCGGCGACTATGACGTGCGGGGGCAGGACGTGATGAGGGCACAGATGGTAGACAAGTTTCGGTCTGTATGCAATTGAGAAGAAGTAGGCGAACGGGAATGACTGCGCGTGTTGTACCAAAGAGAGAATGAAAGAGCAACTGAATGGTGCCGAGCTGACGTAGAGTACGGAAAGTCAACCCCCCTGAGGCTTGGTCACTGCCTGGACATCTGGGGCGGCCGGCAATTGGCCCTCGGGTGGCTGGAGTGGCGGTGCTTTCACGTGGTGCTCCCAGAAGGTAGTCACGTGCTTACCGCTGTCCGATCGGGGAAGGACGCCCGCGGCGGGCGACGGGCCAAGTAGACCGTCTCATCGTCGTAGCTTAATGCTCTCAACGTCGCCCGAATTCATTTACTATGGAGCTTATGCTTGCCTCTTAAACATTATATCTCCGACCAGCGTTCATTCTTTGTCAATCGAATACGAGGCCACCCCTACACCATCGATTAGGCACGTCTCCCATTGCTCTCCTTATCGATTAGGTCACCCTTTTCCGCAGTCCCCCAGCGCATTTCCCCGGCGCTCGACCATCGCGGACCGTACTCAATTACTAGAACAAACCGACGTCTACCATTTCGGTTGTCACATATCGCCTGAGCCATGACCGGTCCCTCGATACAAGATCGCACGAGCGAATTCCAGGCCATTCTCGGACAAGCCAAGAAACGCGCGGCGTCATCGAAAGTTGGACCTCAACGGCAGGCGCTATTATCAGACTCCCAGCGACAACAGACAAATGGCTCTGCAGATGGAGCTGGCAAGAAGAGGTCGGATTTTGCTCGACGAGCAGCGGAGATCGGACGGGGAATTACGGCGACCACAGCGAAGCTCCGGAGATTAGCAGAGCGTGGGTGCTCAATGCAAAACGTTGTGAAAGCGCATGCTAACTTGCGCTAGTTGCGAAACGAAAGACTCTTTTTGACGACAGGCCAGTTGAGATCTCCGAGTTGACCTATGTCATCAAGCAGGACCTTGCGTCGCTCAACCAGCAAATCGCCTCGCTCCAAGCACTCACGCTTTCGCAACACCCCAAGTCTAACAGGTCAAAAGCGGATCAGGAGGGAGAACACAATGACAATGTACGTTGGATGTAACTACCATAAGCATCGTTGACTAATACTGGTTAGGTTGTGGTTTTGCTACAAGGGAAGCTGGCAGATGTGGGTGCCAACTTCAAGGACGTTCTCGAGGTCCGCACCAAAAACATCCAAGCGTCGCGATCACGGACAGAGAATTTTGTATCGTCTGTTTCCTCCAAATCACAAGCCGCTTTGGACACGCAGCGATCGGATTCTCCGCTATACCCCTCTGGACGAAGGACGCCGCAGCCGGGTGGCTCCTCAGATCTCTTGACACTGGAGCCGTCAAATCCATCACCTCTTGGTCGCCCCTCTATGCAGTCCGACCAGCAACTCTTGATGATGGAAGAGGCCGAGTCAAGTAACTCGTACATACAATCCCGTGGCGAAGCAATCGATGCAATTGAACGGACAATCAACGAGTTGGGAGGTATCTTCGGCCAGCTGGCGCAAATGGTCAGCGAACAGTCCGAAATGATCCAGCGAATAGATGCCAACACAGAAGACGTGGTCGATAACGTCCAAGGAGCACAACGTGAATTAATGAAGTACTGGACACGGGTATCAGGAAACCGATGGCTTATCGCTAAGATGTTTGGAGTTCTAATGGTAGGCCACCTCTGCACATCTAATGCTCTAGACTAACAGGTCGCTTGCAGATTTTCTTTCTTCTCTGGGTATTGATCTCAGGATAGACGCACATACTACTCGTTCTAATAATGTATTACTACCGGGCTGCGCTTCGTCTCTGCCCTTCCACGAATGACGCATACCCTCTTGGTATCGGCTCACGCCCTTTCCTTCTTGCTTTGTCTGTCTTGCAATTGGCGCTGCTAGATCTCAATGCGGATTTTAGGTACTTATCTTTCTCTGACAAGTGTACTTTCTCTTTCTTTATTCGCTTTCCTTCTGGCGGAGGCCCATGAATATACATGTGATTGCCATAGATCGAGGCCAGCGCGTATGCCGCATTCAAGCATTCTTTAGCTGGTCGATCTTGCAATGGGATCATTATCAACATCCTGTTACAGCGCAGGTCTCTCCGCCCCTGGTATCCGTAACCAGGCTAGCTCTGTGACATACACACACATTGTAAAGTAAATACCATTGTCAATAAACAGGCGTACATGTTTGTGCAGATAATCGGTGTATCTATTGGAGCCGTCAGGTCAGACGTGGTGTTGCGAGCCTTGATTGCGGCAACGGTTATGTTAGGGCTAGGCTCCTTAGCTTGTTCCGGGCTACACAGGTACAACGCCCACCTGCAAGTGCCCAGTCGGCATTTTCCCGCGTGCGTGGCAGAGCATTCACGGCGGAGCTGGAGGTATGATGTAATTGATGTAATCCTTGTATTGGGATGATGGTGGAAGATGAAGACCTGCGTTTATGGATGTTGGGATTTAGGGGTGGCTTTTTGGGCCCAGGTGATCGATCTGTCGGCCTGGTTTATCGCTGTAATTACTGCTTGCTATCGCTTTTATGTGTGATGAGAGATTGATGATTGTAAAAAGGTGGATATTCATGTACTTGAAATTGTGATGTAATTGCTCAAAGATGTGTGCTGGTAACTAACTCTATCGCTTATCATGAAGTCGTAAGATATTCAAGCGCCCTACTTGGGCCAAATAATAACAGGAACATGGACATGGACAATAAACAAGAAAAATACAAATCAGAAGAATGTGCAATGAAGAGAAGCAGATAGGCAAGCAAGGCAGAGTACATCCAACTTCATACAGACCCAATACTTTCCACTTTCTTGCTGCGCTCCCCCCTCCAAACAAACCAACTGACAGTAATAACGAGCTTGATGCCCATGGCAAACCAGAGACTCGCCGCCATCTCAGTCACTTTGGAAAGTCCCCCCGCTGTCATGGCGCCCAGGAAGAGCGCAAGGAACCCCCCGATTCGCCGGTTCCGTTTACCGTTTTCCTTCAGCGGAGCGCTCAGGTTGGGGTCGACAAGCAGGTCGCAGAGGAGGGTGGTGAGCACGACAGTTGGGAGCTCGTCGTATTCCAAGATCCGGGAAGCAGTGATTTGTCCCGCAGCCTGGAAGGCTAGTAGGGATATAGGTAGTACTTGCATCCACTGGATTGGGGCGCGAGGATCTTCAGGCTTTGGGTCTACAACTCCTAGTTGGACCAGGAGGGCGGCTGCCAAGATGCAGGCAGTCTGGACACCAAAGGAGAGTACCAAGGATGACCGGCGTTTAGCACCCAATGCGCGACCGATGCGGATGAAGGCGACGTTTCCAATGAGGAAGACAGTAAGGGCTATCAAGGACTTGGCCCAGAGGTAGGCAGGGTATGCGGGTTGGCCGGAGGCGCCTAGAGCTATAAACACGGTGTTTCCTAGGCTTGTTAGAACAGGTACCTTTCTAGACGGTGAGGGCTAGCTTACCAGTTTGCATGCTGGAGAAACTGCCCCATGCATTGAACGACAGACCGTCAATAAGGCCACTGACGAAGCCACACATGACGAGGAAGATATCGGTACGATGTGTGTCGACGTTGCATTTCATGTGTCTGGACAGACTTGCCTGCCATGTTGTGGGCTCCTCGTCGGAAAGGGTAGTGGGGTTTCCAGCAAGAGACACAGTAGTACTGCCCCCTACGGACCATAAGCCACCAGGGTATTTGGAATCATCTTGCGGCCCAGGTGGCCCCGTGGCGGTATCCCAGTATGTGAGGCGGTTGTTGTTTGTATTCGGTGCTATTGGGGCAACCTCTATAGGGACGGTCTCTATCTCTGTCGAGGTCCTCGGAGGGCGCTGCATGCTGACGACAACAAAAGGAAGAGGGAAGGCTTCGACAATGGTCTGTAAGGCTGAACAACGGAGAATAGATAAGATCTTTCTGTCAAGCAACCTTAAAGCTTGTGGACCGGAGCAGACTGGGTTGAGAGGAATGACGGATTGGGCAACTTCTGGGTTGCTGGGCGCAGGTGGCACGCAATATATGATGCCTCATCTGGCTGAGGACCGGACAATCCCCCTCCATATGGGCCCGCTCTGCCTGGGATTCCGCAGGAAAATCAATAGCGAGGACGCCAAGAAAGCTCTTCAAGCTCGTCGGCCCAACTAAGACTCAGATCAAAACCAGGTGCATGGTCATTGATCTGTCAGGTATCCGGAGTATAACCGGAAGTCCGTCTAGACCCGCGTGCTTGATGTTACACCGTTGCGTTTCAAAACCGGCTGTGTGCGTAAAGATCGCATACTCATGCATCCAGGCAGATGGCAGAACGATGACGACTGACTGGACCGCCATTCCCTGTCCACCGGCTGACCCCTTTCGAGGCTCTCCGGCTCTTGTGTATCTCAACTCCGTCTCAAGGGGCGTGCTTGGCCGGACTTGGCGTATTCCGTCACGGCCAGTCCATTTCCCCTTCAGAGATGAAAGAGTGGCACAGTTGTGATTGTCAGATCCGTGCCCAATGGCGTCTTGCGAGTCGACTCAGACAAGCAGTCATTCGTCATGCAGATTGCTCGTTATCTTGAGGTCGATCGGTGGGGACTGCCAAGGAGCGAGACGTCGAAAGCAGCTGCGATGTTGCAGGCAGCTTCATTCTGCGTCCAAAAAACAGGACGGTCAGGGCTGTAACATGAGGGTGGAGCGCTTGGCGAGGATGATGGCGTCTGTGGTGACTATAGCCGACGGGAGAAACCGTACGGAGTAGCAGAGGAGCGACAGCCTGGAGAAGAGGAGCAAACAGGGTCTGGGGAGGAAGCTGAGGAGCGAGACGGAGAGAGACCGAGAGCCAGGCTGGACTCCAGGTTACGCAGAGGCGTCCCGGTGAAACCGTCAACCCGGCCTGACCTCAGCATCCACACCTTCTTTCTTATCTCTGCTCTGCTCTGCCCCTGCCGCCCTCGTTCTTCAGTCCTCGCCTCTTTCTCGTGCTTTCTTTTTCCAGCCCGCTGCTCATAGCACAAAGAAAGGCTCTGCACCGCCCCTTCTGGCCTCCTCTGTATACGCCGCCAAGAGGATCGCCCGCTCCAAGGCCCGGCGCCTCCACTAGTCGCTTATCCAGCGTGAACCTCAATTTAAGCCAGCGACAAGACGAGTGGCTTCCCGAGTGCTTGGCTAGATGCCAGATCTATGATTCCTAAACTGTGGTTCCCTGCCTAGGCCCTTGTCGAACACAGCCCCAGGCCCTAGTTGCCATGTGCCTATTTTGGTTGGTTGAGCGAGCCTGCGCTGACGAGCTGACCCGTGCTCGTCGGGTATGAAGTCGAGCGCACCTTGGCGGTCTCTTGGGCGACTGGATTACAATACAAATTCCAGCGAAGCGGAACTCAGGGATATTAAGGCGCGGAGGAGGATCTTGTCCGTCACTCACGCTGCTACATCCGTAAGTTTCTTATCTACAAAGATCTTGTGATCGACTCATGGTCTATCCGCCGGCACTCTAGGGTCCGACCTAGGGTCTACTCCGTACTACACCGTAAATGGAAAGAGGACAAGTTCCGCGACGCCAAGCAAGACTTTCGCTCCCAACGAGTATCAATCTGCGCCAAGGACAATTGTTCGGTATAACATGCGCGGCGCGGAGTTACACGTTCTAGGTCGCCGTCACAGGCACCAACGACATACGTCTGACTCGGTCATCCGATTTCAGGGTACGGCATTTAGATTCTTCAAACCAGACTTGGCGGCTGAAGTTGCAACGTGACTACGTATACGACACAACTCTCCACACTTTCGGTTCCATTGGGCGTGAACAAGCTTGGCGTGCCTCCGGCTGCGTCAATCCTCAAATAGACACAGCAGACTTATCATCCTTCAGCAGGCATCTTTGTTCCTCTATGCTTGTTGGTGTATTGTGGCCGCCGTCTTACCTTTGCACCGGAAATTCCCGAGTCTTCGGGATATAGTTCTGTTTGCCGAGCTGTATTGTCCAGTGATCACCGACCACAGCGTTGAAATCATACCCATTTTCCAACGCCTCGCTCTTAGCTCTAGCAGTTTCATGTCAATGCGTCACCTCTTGGGCTTGTCGATAAAGCGCAATGCATTAACTTCTTTGGGGTTTTGAGTTTACTATGGTACGTGCCCCTCAGTCTCGGCAGTGGGGCGGCGGATTTGGAGTCTATATATCGGCGCGGGGTGGCGTCTGGCTCTAAGCGTTGCTTATCAGGATGACAAGGTATTGTATGAAGATAATATTGCGGAGTAATAATTGGCAACCCCCAAACACAGGGAAAGTGTCCCGACCAATGAGACTACTAGAAAAATGTAGCATTTCCTATTTCAGGATGATATACTCCGCATTCCGGCACTTTCCCCTGTCATGCCTGCTGCTATGACGGGCTTTCAGAGTTACGCAAACCTCTTACAATACCTCGAGGTACTAGGGGTCTCTCCGGATGTACACAAACTTTGGATGGAGACGGACTTTCCACGACGAGAATGCAGGACCCAAGAGCAGTCGCACAATCGTGGGTGGGTGCTACCTTTACCAGTCCCCCAGATGACCTGACTCCCATACCCCCGTCTAAGGTGCACAGACGGAGTCCCGGGCCAAGCCCTTGGTCAGCCCAATAAAGCAGTATATTGACAAAGTTCACCGTCCGGTCAAGGTCGGACGAGAGATGACGAAGGCTGTGCAGTCTTCAGCGGCATTGTCCGTCCCCACGGCCATCTCTTGCCCAGGCAGCAGCCACTCCCAGCCCCCAAGCCCTGAGAGCGTGGGGGTTATGGCGTAACCCAGGGCTCTCGCCCCATAACCTGAACAAGGCCATTTTCAAGATGACTACGTCGGATGGAAGTAACCAACCCAAAACTTCCGCATTCAAGGCATGCTGATGATTATGTGCCTTGCTATTTAAACGTCTACACAATTGATCTGCACCCTAAATCGAAGTTCCTTTTGATAAAGGTAATCTGCAACACAGTGATTGTTTTCAAGCATGCAGGATGCGAAGTGTCGTCATGGACATCAACTCGGTATCTCAATCATACATTTCATTCACGACCATGGGCTTGAGCAACAGCAGACCACCGTCCGCTAACAGTGAGGTTGCAGGTTTCATGCAACAATGGCCATCTGAATTTTCAATCCTCCAGATAAGCAGCCTACCTCTCCCTCGATTTGGATAGGCAGCTTGTCCCGGGCCTCTTGACCTTCGAGCCTCAAACATCAACGTCCAAGTGTTCATCACGGCACGTATATCGCGGCACCATCCACGATTAGCTAGCCGCTGCTGCCCTCGAGACAATCTTCACGGTTCTTATGGTTTGCTGGCAAGGACTGCCCTAGACTTGTGGTGAACTATGGATGGATTCGCCCTAAGAACAGGCTTGGGTTGCTCCGTAAGTTTCGGAAACCCAAATCCCGTTCTTTCAGCAAAGTTAGTTCTTGCGCTCTGTCTCCGCGCCTTGTTGTCACTTATCTCAGTACCGTGCTGCCGAGTAACAGGTCAATCTCGGAAACCGCCATTATGGAAGCAAGCCTTCTACGGGAACCTACTCTCAAACTCGAGCACTTGTGCTGGGTAAACATTGCGCTTCGTATCGACATTCGACACCCAACAATATCCTGAATACAATGTCGGTGGAGTATTGCCGAGAAGCTTATCGAGCCGAACCACCTAGGCCACGCGGTGGTCGGGTGGGTGGATAAGTCACAGTGGGCTCATTCTCAGTGGGCCGGCCAAAAGCCTCATTTTTCAGGGGTATCAACAATCTAATTAGACAGGAAGCCCAAATGCTGACTTTGGGAGAGTCTACCGCACGGGATAAGGCAAGACATATGTGCTATTATGAAACATATCCCAAGGGCTAGAGGATATCATTATTTGTAACAACGAGGTGAAGAATCTCAAACCGAAAAGACACACACTAGTCAGCCCTGTCGAGACCACTCCGTCCTCTCATTGGACCGACAATGGGCCCGCCCCAGCCACACTCAAAAATAGGCCAGCAGTCCGTGGTCCCAGCCACACGCTAAGCCCTTTCAGGCAAACTATCATCAGCAGACGCGTAGACTAGGCGCCAGTTTATCTTGCAACGAAGCCCAATGCCTTCATTTAAATGTCTTCAGGACGCTCGTCGGTAAACTACTACCCTTCAACAGGATAAGCTTATCCATATCATACTCTAGCCATGGCCCCCTCTCCCTACCATGCCTTGCTCACCGAGCGCGCCATCGAGGCCGACTCCCTGCACCTCTACAAGCGTGACCTCACAGTCAACCACACGCAAGCCGTGACACTAGGCGTAATGGGCGCCTACGTCGTGGTCATCGCAATCCTCTGGAACGTGCCGTATCTGCGGTACTCGCTGTGGCCGTTCAAGGTGCGTGCGCCCACTACCCTTCTACACCAACCCCCCTAACCAAGACTACCTGTCTAACCAACCCAGATGCTCGTCATCGCCTTCCACGAATTCGGGCACGCAATCACCGCGTGCTGCACAGGCGGCCGCGTCAAGTCCATCTCGCTGGACCCGCACGAGGGCGGCGTCACGCACATGCAGGGCGGGATCTCCGCCGTGACCCTGCCCGCGGGATACCTAGGCTCGTCGATAATCGGGGCGCTGCTGATCTTCGCCGGGTTCAACATCATCGCGAGCAAGGTCGCCAGCATTGTGCTGGGCGTGTGCTTCCTGCTCACGCTGTGGTGGGCGCGCAGGGACTGGCTTACCATTGTGACGGTCCTGCTGGCCGTGGGCTTGCTTGTGGCGTGCTGGTTTATTGTGCATGGCGAGGCGCTGAAGTGGGTCGTTGTAAGTCTTTTCCTGTTCTCGTCTTTTATGTCTTGAGAGAACGGAGTGCTGATTGGGTTTGTGCGGTGTAGTTGTTTATCGGCGTCATGTCGGCGTTGTATAGCGTTTGGGATATTGTGAGTCTTACTTACCCTGCCTGCCCTGCCTTGCTCCCCTTTTGGAGCTCTGCCTGCTGGTAGCACCTGTTGATATAATGTTTTTACTGACTGGTGGTATAGTGCGACGACCTCATCCTCCGCAAAGTAAACTCCTCGGACGCAAGCGTCTTCGCGCAGCGCTACGGCGGGTCCTCGCGCTGCTGGGGTCTACTCTGGTCCCTGGTATCCCTCATTTTCATCGCCGTCGCGATTATTGCTGCCATTGCAGCGTTCCCGCAATCGTTCAGCCAGCAGGAGGAGGACTCGAAGAAGTTCTTGCCGACAAAGTTCTAGGCGCTTGTGTCGTTTCTGTTTCCGTTTTTTTGTTTCGTATTTTTCAGTTTATGTATGAGTTGGGGTTCATGATTCATGACGGGCTGTGTTTGGCGTGCATGGGTAGCCTACGGCTGGAGTGGGAGTGGAGATGCCTATATCATTCTACGGCCTTAGGTCTTTGTTTTGGTTCTTTTTGGTTTTATTGATACCACAACTCGGAATAGAGTTAGCGAGCGAAATTGGACTTATCTGTACTTGATAAATACTGCAAACAAGCTTTGAGATAGTACTGTATGCGTTAGAAAGCTGCAAGGCGTTGGCTTCAAAAGGCTGAATTATATCTAGCCATATGCTATCTAAGTATGTACGAGGTTCCAAACCATGTTTGTACAATCCACCAGGGAGCACCAAGTACTGAAAATTTCATCGGTAGCCTTGCCATATATTGCGAGCAAGACACGTTGAATGTAATCGTAGACAAACCAAGGACTCAAAACACCAGACGCCGGCCAATCATGAACAGTAAAGATAGAGTCGAGTTATAACTCAAGGTAGGGGGTATCTCGTAGAATTCTTGCCCGGTAATGGGGGCATGCGTCCGCCCATTCCCATGCCGGCACGTAGATCAAAGTCAGGATTGTTCTCGAGCAAAACGTCACGCTTCTTTTGAGCAGCTTGAGCCGGCATAGGCGGCGGACGCCATTTGGGGTTGATGGGCCGCTCGGAGATTGAAGTGAAATGGCTTACTTCGCTAGCAGCAGGTGAGCCTGGACGTTCCACCTCATTTTCCTTCAATTTTTGCTCACCAGAATTGCCTGGTCCTGGGGTCAAGGCAGAAGGTACGACTCCCTTAGTACCAACTGCTGAGTCGTTCCGGCTCGTGTAAACCGGATCCTCATCTTCGTAATACATACTACCTGATTGAGACCGCGCGTGGCGTGGCTGTCTCGCATGACTAGACTGACTCTGTTGATAAGGCAGGTTGGGCTCGCTCGACTGGTACGTTGGCTGCCCCCAGTTTCTGCGAGGAGGCTCGTATGACCTAGATAGAGATATATTAGCAAATGACCAAAGTTGTAATGGAGTCAAACGGCCATACTGTGTCCGGCTATAGAAGCTCGTAGGGCTAAGAGGTTCGTGTTGGTTATCGATTGAAATGGCATGCAGCTGTTGCGGTTCAGGCATTTCATCCTCGGCCTCCGGATCGTAGCGCGGCTGCGGCATCATTTCAATAGCCTGACCAGGTGGTCCCGGAGGTGCTGGCGCTGGCATCACTGGTCCAGGAGTATGTTGGCGCGGCGATGGTCCAC
Source organism: Aspergillus incahuasiensis (assembly GCA_003719405.1). Lineage (NCBI taxonomy): Eukaryota > Fungi > Ascomycota > Eurotiomycetes > Eurotiales > Aspergillaceae > Aspergillus > Aspergillus incahuasiensis. Next base: position 221,208 of record RHLP01000202.1, on the reverse strand, counting down.
GATATCCGTATTCATCATCACCCACTGGTCGGCCGCCAGCACCATATGGGCCTGCTGCTGGCTGCTGTCGGTATCCGCCACGTGCCATCGGCCCTGAAGGTGCGCCGCGCATTGGACCCATGTAACCACCCCGCCCAGGAGGGGGAGTACGGGAATTAGGTCCGTATGGGCCTCCGTATGGCCCTCCACGACCGTATCCCCCGCGAGGTGGGTACCCGCCACGGCCACGTGGAGCAAACCCTGGAGGAGGCCCCCGTCGCGAATCGGAATATTGGTCGCGCATTCTAGTGTCGGGAGGTAATGGTCCAGGAGGTCCAGGCGTGCGCGTTCTGGGCGCGGAGTTGTATGGTACTGGTGGTAATGGGTTTCCATACTCATCTCGAGGGGCGTTATACGGCAATGAATCGCCGGGGACCCGCGACTGATACCCATTATCCTGGACCACCGGGTCGCTGTGATTATTCAAAGGTGTACGGTCATCATCACTTGATCGTGTGGTTGTGCGAAATGTGGCGAACGTAGGTCCAGATTCCGAACTTTGAGTCGCACTGACGAGTGTTTCCTTGGTTTCGGGCGCAATCGGTTTGGTCTCGTTCGCCGTGACTGTAGCGGTATTTTGACGGCTATAGTAGTTCTGACCACTCATTTCCGCATTCTCCGCGATGCGCCTCTTCCTCGCCTTGCGACTAACGAGGGTCCGGCGCATAGCACAGGTAACGACGCCGCAAGTGACCAGAATGATGGTGGCCGCGAGAACTATCCAACCGCCCCATGATAGATGCGGCACAAAGAGCAGTATATCAACCAGGAACGCTAGCAACGAGACGAGAAGGGTCGGGAGCAGCAGGATCAACAAGGCGAGCAAATAGCGCGGCGAATGCGATGGGGCGTGAAGATGAGCCCCAGCAGCGAGACAGAGGCATATCAAGGTGAGGAAAGCAGCGATCGGGTGAACGATAAGGATGGAGGAGAGGGACCTCCGCGCGTCGGACGGGAGGTTGAAGTCGCTGTCCGTACTCCCGGTGTTTTCGATTTCCTCTGTGCTGATTTAGCGACCAAAGCCAAGGGGTGATCACGCGCGCAACAAACCTGTGGTGTAGCCGATGTGGATTGCGGTGCAAGTGCCAGCTTTGCAGTACCCGAAGACACCGTACTCGACGTTGTCGAAAGTCGCCAGCGGAATATTCTTCACGATCGGAGTAGAGAGCACAGAGAGGAGGAGAAGGACAAAAGCGACGAGAAGGAGAATAGTCAATGGGGTTGCGGGTTTGAGCAACATCGCGACCGCGAAACAGCCGCGAGACTGCTCAACCGATAGATAAAGAGAAAGAAAGAACGAGCGTCAAGCCGGGGAAAGGACCCCTTGATGGCAGCGGTGGACCCAAGCGGAATAAATGAGCTCTAAGATTACAGCATTGAGCGAGGCATTGACCTGCAGCAGCGCTTCTGCTAGAAGGAACTGAGGGTGAGGGGTGAAAGGAGGTTGAAGGGGCGAGAAAGAGACCGAGCGGAGGGCGAGCGAGTATCGGGGTAGCGCAGCGGGGGCGAGGCACAAACAAAGGGCTCTTGTCCAGACAAGAGAGATAAGAAAAGAGCAGCAAAGAGCAAAGGCTGTAAAGAGCGGAAAGAATAGTACTAAGGTAGTAGTATCTGGCTAGCGACGACGGTCAATGGTGGAATAAGGTGTAAGCAATCAAGTCGCTTGGAGTCAAGAGTGCCACGGAGTAGCCCACGGAGTAGAGCGGGCTTAGTCATCGTCTCCCTCTACCTAGTAGGCTAGTACTCATACGAAGTTCGTTCCTCTCGTCTTTCTCGATTCTACGAACATCAATGCTCATCTCAAACGTGGTCAACATCATACTCCGTAGTCTGCTCTGTCTTGACTCTCATATTAAAATATTCCTCGAGTAGAACTGCGTCCTCCCGTGGTGGCTGAGCCCAAATTAGAACAAGCGATGCCTAGCTAATGCATCCATCACTTGCACCTCCCATCTGATTCGCTGCCCACCACGAGTTACCTCGTCAAGTTCCACCACCTGGCGGCCGAGACTCTCGCTCCAGCTGCTGCAAGACACCATGGAATTGGGAGAGAGCATTGTCCCGGAAGGCAGCGTTGCTACACCCAGATTCAGTCATCTGATCGCAGCTGGTAGCACGGTGAGTTTCTCCCTTTAATATCGTGCCGGCCAAGAGGTGATTGCTTCTGCCGCAGAGATGTTTGAGCCCAAGACCACACGAGTAAGATCGGCTATACGGAGTACGATGATTGCGATCGGGGACCAGAAAACCACTCTTGTCGCAACTGATGACGCGACGCCGTCTCCACGACGGGATCTGGCCAAGTCTCCCGCTATCAATCTTGGACATGAGACAAACCAGCTCGATGGAGTCATTTGTGATACACAATGATACCCTTGTTCTAACTCTTTCCGTCGTGACTCTTGGACAAAAGCTGGCCGGACCTGTTTTAGGGGAGTGGGACGCGGAGTCGACATCGCAACTCCAATTTCACGATTCTAGCCCGTGCTCCTAGGGGCTCCGCCGCTCCACCAGCCTGTGATTGACAGATTGTGGACCCTGGGGTTGACGTCTCTGACAAGATAAACAGATTATAAGTCATTCCCATTCCCATTCCAGATGGCTGTAAGGTCAGCAGAGCACTACTGCACCCCGGAGTATATTAAGAAAGGGCCGTGCCTTGAACAAGGTCAAGGTGACACTCTGTGCTCTCACTCTGTGGTTTGCTAAGCCGGGAATCGGGGTTCATGGTATACGGAGTACCGACGGGATTATAGGTGAGACAACAACACCCAAAGTCACTGGAAGTTGCCGGTAGACGTGGTCAGTTCCATCAGTACAGTTATTGGTCAATACCCAATAAATCCCTGGTAGAGCTGGCGATCCAGGACTTGTTGTTAAGATCGCACTCAGTGCAAATTCGCCTCTGGTTGAGTGCGGCTATTGAGAATGTCACGCTACGGCAAGCGTTATTTCCCACTATTGCTCGCTAGATCAGCCAGGGTCCTCTTCCACAAACTAGAGATCACCAGAAGTTGGAAGACAGGGTTCTGGAACGCTTATCAAATGCGCATCACCATCACGCGCTGGAAATATCGAATATGTTCACTCCGCCTGAAGCATTCCATCAGAGATAATGTGCGAGACTCGATGATTGACTGAATGTAGGCATTGGCTTCATTTGTTTTCGCCTTATAATTCTGCAGCCTACGGAGTATATTATTCCTTCAAGTTCCCAAGCTATCTATGCCACGCAAAAACCGCTTCGAGCTTGTCGATCATTCGATATGTAAGATCGCCTCATGAGCTTGGCTTCGTTGACGGAAAACAGCTGGCGCTGTCTATGGCGGAGGTTTCGCGGTAGGGATTTTCGAGACAGCAGAACATGCGTCTACTCCGTACAATACCAAGTATCCTCCAATGCTGCTCCCCCAGCCCTCTGGCTGCATGTTGCGCGGTCATTGCGAAGGATCTACTCCGTATTGGTCCCCATTATGCGCTGCCACTAGCGTATCAACACCGTTGTAGATGGGGTTGCGTAAGAGAAAGTTTCTATGGGGATCATCCCAGATCCAGGCTCTTTTTGCTTTTCTCGCATCTTCCTTTCTCCTAGGATCTGTTGCTAATATAAAGATCCTGAACGTTCGTCGCCCTCGAGCCCAATGGTCCGTATGGGCAGCATTAAAACATCCTGTCGAGAATCATTATTATTAGCCTAGCCAGCTCAGAAAGAACCTCTCTTCATACTCATCATGATGCGCTTTCTTTGGAAAGCGCCTTGGACTAGATCCAAGTCCAACCTGAACGACGAACAGCGCGATCATCTACTCATTGAAGACAGAGACGCCGATCAGCTGACAGAAGAAGCTCTGTTACAGCCCGCAAACCCTCAGGAGCGCTATGTTGGATTTGGCATCGGAGGTGCTGGCAATATTCGCAAGTCTGCCTCCGTGTATTTGCATGTAGAATCGAATTGTTGATACTGACACCTTGACTAGGGTCAAACCACGTGGCATGAGTGCGGTTCGAGTTGCCGATGAAGCGAAAAATCAGTGAACCTGAAATGGGCTCAGAGTAAAAATGGACAGAGAATGAACTGGTCGAGAGAAGGAACTGGGGTCTGGACTCGAGAGGGGCTCGGAAGGAGAATGCTGTACTTGTTTTCAATCCGGTTGGAATGCTGGGCGGGCATCCCCATTCTTCCCATTCACCACTCTTCTTCGTTGACCACACCTCTGGAAAATAGCCATTGGTCGCGGTTCTATTGTCTTTACTGGTCATTTTCCATAATTAATTAGTCGGCGACTTTGCCCAGCCGTGAGTACTGTACATCCCTCTTCGTCTTGTTCGGCCGTCGAGCATACCGCAGTGCCTTGCTAGGGGAGGGAGCATGGTGGGCTGCCTGGTCTTACCAAACCCTGCTTCTCTGCAATCTGTGACAACCAAAATCAAGGCTGACTAGAAGTCTCTCCGTCATAGATGCTCCTTCCCGGTTTGATAATTGACGCCGATGAAGATACTAGGAGCTGGATTCTCCGGTATGGACCCGTCGCGAGGGTGATCTTAACTTCGATTGTCATGCTGGGCCCGGTTGAGGTATGCAGGTATCTCGTGGACTTGGCCAGCCCCCATCAATAATAAAATGGACAAAGTCGTCATTCCTTTCTTTCTTCTCTCGTGTGTCGATATCCTATCTGACCGTGAGGCCAAAGACAACTTTCCCCGGCCTTGTTGGTGCTGTTGTCACATATGATTGTCCTGGCTTAGTCTTGCTGCCGTACTGCAAGTATGGCATCACCTTCGTTTTCACGGGCATTGGCGTTGCTGCTGTGCTTCAGCGTGTGGGCTACAGCTCAGGAAGCCCGGATTGCTTTCGTCCCTGGGCTGGATTCTGACCTGACGCCGGCGTATAGACCCCCACGAGCCTCGTAAGCGCTCCCACTTGGCCAGCTAAACTGGGCATAGGGCGGTCACTAATTAAGGCAGAGGCATTCCCTTTACTATCCAGAACTACGCCGCGCAACCATGGCATGAACTGATCAACATCACCCACCAGGCGAACCAACCGTCCGCAAATTGTGCGGCGTCTTCGGGATCGTCAAAGTTTTGGTACGAGGAAATTGAGCATAACGGACAGTCGTCCTTTCTCGTGCAGGGATACAAAGAGAACTACAAGGTGTTTCGAAATGTGGTCAAGGATTACGGTGCGGATAATACGGGGCAATCAGACGCATCGTCGGCTATACAAACAGCGATAAGAGGTAAGGACTTAAATTCCTTAACTCGGAGAATGAATACTGACGACCGCCCTCCCAGACGGACCTTCTGGGGGCCCTGCGCGAGATGCAAAAGGCATGGGGACGACTGGACAACCAGCCATTGTTTACCTGCCCGGAGGTACCTATCTTCTAAAGGCCGCACTGCAGCTCTATGTGGGAACAGTTATTGTGGGAGATCCAACCAATCCTCCAATCTTGAAAGCACAGCCCGGATTTGCTGGTGACCATATGATATACGCCAAGGACCCGAACTTCGGAGGAACGATTAACTTCTACATTGGAATCAAGAACCTTGTGTTTGATTCAACAGGCCTCAATTCATCTTTGCCAATGACACTTCTTGATTGGACCGTCAGCCAAGCAACGCAATTGACAAATGTTGAATTCAATATGCCTGTTGGCTCGCAACATGTGGGCTTGTCAACCCAATACGACTACAATAGCAATATTATCATGGTAGGATCAATTCAATATGGTATAAATAGAGACTAACGTTAGTAGAATGACTTACGGTTCGATGGAGGGAGCATCGGTATGAAGCTCAGTGGGCAGCAGTGGGTTTTCAAGAACATCGTCTTCACTGGGACAACAACAGGCATTGTTGCTGGAGGGACAGACATTGTTCTCCTAGGTTGCCAATTCAACAACGGCAAAACAGGCATAGATGCCACCGGCACGTCCGGATCTCTAACAGTGATCGACTCCAGCGGTTCCGGATTGGAGAACTTTTTAATATCTAGCAACTCTAATGGAGCCGGCAATGCCATTGTTCTAGAGAACATTCAAAATACAGGAACCACGGTTAGCCTTGGTGGCAAGGCTGTCGTGAGCGGAAGCATCACGAATACTTGGGTACACGGGGACATGGTAAGACAACCTTGTTCTGGTCTATGGCATACTAACTTTGATAGTATAACCCCGGAGACGCAAAAATGCAGCGAGTTAGCGGTCAGATGGTGACTACGCAGCGGTCGACTGCGCTCCTGAGCGGAACGAAGTACTTCACGAAAGCGGCTCCAACCTTCCAGGAATACTCCAAGGACCAGGTTCTGAATATCAAGTCCGTTCTAGGCAAGCCCGTATACGGAGACGGAGCTACCGATGACACGCAGAATATCAACGAGATCCTAGCAGAGAACCACGAGTGTAGCGTTATCTACTTCCCTGCTGGAACATACATGGTAACAGATACCATTTTCGTACCGGCTGGAAGACGAATTGTCGGTGATTCCTACGCTTCTGTCATTAGCGCGGTTGGTGCGAAGTTCCAGGATGCAGCGGCGGTTCGTCCTATGATCAAGTTCGGATACCCTGGGGATGTTGGTGTGGCGCAGGTCAGCGACATGATGTTCACGGTAGGAGACATACTTCCTGGATGTAAAATTGTAAGTTTTCCTGGCCAGTAAAGTTCTCCAGCTAACAAGGACTAGGTCGAAGTGAACATTGCCGGCACAACTCCCGGTGACGTTGGGTTCTGGAATACCCACATCCGAATCGGCGGTGCGGTTGGAAGCAAAGTCCAAAGCCAGTGTGCAGGTAGCCCAGATAAGTGCAAAGCAGCCTGGGCCGCTCTCCATCTCACGAGCACATCGTCCGCCTATATCGAGAACATGTGGGGATGGACGGCGGACCACGATCTTGATGGCAACAATGGCCAAACGATCTCCACGGGGCGGGGCCTTCTGGTGGAATCCACAGCTGCTACCTGGCTTGTGGGAACAGGGTTCGAACACCACACGCTCTATCAGTACAACTTTGAGCACGCCCGCAACGTGTTTTCCACGATGCAGCAGAGCGAGTCAGCATACTGGCAAGGACCCGGCAACATGCTAGCCCCTGCTCCATGGCAGAATAACATGATCGCAAGCGATTCTGATTTCTCACAGTGCGCCGCAGACGATGCTATGTGCAGGATGGGGCTCTTTGAGCGGATCCATGCGTCGTCGAACCTTTTCCTCTATGGGGGTTGCAACTGGGTGTTCTTCAACAACGGTGGAAATTGCAATAGCACTACTGGAAAATGCCAGAAGAACGCGATCCAGATCCTAGACTCGTCAGCGGTTTATTTATATGGAACAAATACCAAGAGCACGACTAACATGGTGCTCAACGGAAACCAGGCGATCGCGACGGAGAACGAAAATGCTGGTGGCTGGGGAGGAGTCATTGCGGCGTATCTCTACTCCGTTTGAAGCTGGGAATCTCAAACAAGCGGTGGACGTTGCATGATACACCTTACCTACTACGGGAGATACCTCGCTGTTATTCTAATTCGATGACCTGACGGTATCGGGATGCCAGCATAGAAATAGGGTAGGGCCCGACCCGGATCGGATAGGCAGTACTCCGTACTTGGAACAGAGATGATTAATAACTTAATATATACTCGCAACAAAGAAAAGAATACTATACGCAGCTTCAAGAAACTTAAAGCGACATATTAAAGTCGTGATGACGCAGGGCTGCTTGGGCCGCAAAGTCGAGGGCTCCCTGCCTTGGCCGACTCTGGCCAACTCAACACTCAAAGAGACAGCTCCAACACTAAAGCTGAACCTGTCCAACCACGTCATTCCGTCCGAGACTTATCTCTAGTCACTTGGTGCGACTTTAGATCCCGATAGTTTGCGGTCCTAATTGCCTTATTGCATGTCGGGCTCGATAGGTGGGTGGCTGGGCTCGGAGGAGGCTGGCAAACGCACCCATAAGCCAACCGCCTTCCCTGCAACCCCAGCATCCAGAGTTTCTCCTCCAATTCCACAATTCTCCAGATCTCCCGTCATTTGACTTTTGACGTCTTCGGCTCTTTGTCGCCAGAGCCAAAATCTGCACCTGGGAATGTATCTCGATTGCTGCAAGTGAGCCCCCGCATACATTCCTCGGCCAACCCCGCCGCCATGCTTGCCCCGGGGAATGTGAGCTTGAGAACAGTCAGCTGTACGTACTTTATTATTTTTCTTCCAGACTCCTGCAGCTCGATTGATTCGTATAAAGGACTGACACCTCCCAGCAAGCAGACCACAGCTGTTTCGCACCGAGTCGCAGCAGTCCGCCGCTGCCTCCGACGACTACTACTCCCTGCCCAGCCGAACACCCACCAGCCGATCAGCGAGCGGCGGCAGCAGAACAACAGTCGTGCGATATGCGACGCCAAACTCACATCCCGTTTCACGCGCTTCATCACCAGCCGTCTCCCGAACGCTCTTGGCTCCGCCCACTGCTGCTCGGCGAGCAGAGCACAGTCCGATGCGACCACCCGAGCCACGAGAAACGTTCGTGACGCAGATCGACAGCACAAGCCAGTCTTCTGAGAGCAGGAACGCTCATACCGGCTTGTCGATGGACGGGGCTAGCGGCGGGCCGGTGAGGGACAGCTATGCGGGAAGAGAACCGACGCCAGGGATGGACGACTCGCCGTACATTCGCTTTGCGATCAACCAGCTCACCCGAGAAGGAGAGGAGGACGATCCGAGGAGGTCAGAAAAGAGTGGATATGAATCGACCCCGGCCGATCGTCTGATTTGGGATGGCAGCTTGGGGCACTTTGTGCGCACCGTGACCCCTGCGCCGCAGCAGCAATTGACGCCAGAGCGGGATCCGCAGGCTTCAGTTGACCCGGAGGCATTTGTTGCTGTCGAGCCGCCGGAGGGGAACCTGATCTACCCAGCGCTGGACTTTGTGCCTGTTGTACTACGGCCCTGGGTACTGGGCATAGCCATTCTCTGTGTTCTGCTGATGATCGCTGGGATTGCTTTCAGCAATGCTTGGTCTGAGGATCACCAGGGGATCTGGGGATACGATGGACGGACAGGTGCGCGGTACTTTGTCGTGCAATTTCTGCCGCAGATTCTGGGAATCATAATCACGGTTTTTACGTTTGTTATCCAGGCCGCCGTCTATCGCATAATGCCCTTTGCGATCATGGCATCCGAGCGACCATATAAGAAGGTTCTACGAAACTTGCCGGTTGTGCCGAAGAACTTTCTGCTCCCGGATCTGTCCCATTTCATGCATGGCGAGGCGTTGGTCGGTTTTTCAATATTTACAATCTGGTTTTCCAACTTCATCGCACTGCCCCTGCTGAGCTGCTTCTTCCAGGCCAAGTGGTATGTTATAGACGGAGAGGGAACTTGGCGCTGGGCTGCGGTGAGGGTCGTTGGCTGGACATTGATAGCAATCTATGGCCTACTCGCTATTGGGCTTTTATCGCTGATGATTCGGTTCATTCGCACTTGGTCTGGGTTGCTGTGGGATCCTGTTTGCATCGCGGACTTGATACCCGTCATTCAGCGCTCAAACGTGCTACCTGACTTCGAGTACACGGAGACTGCCACTGAAGTTGGCGACGCATTAAAGCCGAGGGCACTTCGACTGGGTTACTGGCAGCTATCTCAGGGAAGACACCCAGAGATCTTTTACGGCATGGGAGAGACTGGTGGAACGGTGGGCAACCCATCTCTACATATATCGCCGAAAGTCCGACGAGAGCAGCTTTCGAAAGTCTCGTTCGATGCCGAGAAGCAAAGCATGACTGGCAAGGATGGTGCGGGAGAGCTGTACTCGCCCACTGTCCGCTACCGATGGGCGCCATGGTTTCTTCGAAAGCCAGCCGTTATTGCCTGGACTGTGATTATCTGTGCATTATTCATCGCATTTGTGGTCGCCAGTTTCGTCAATGAAGGGGTCGCGGAGGGATTCCCTCCACACTTGTCGACTCGACCATCTTCAAGCGCTTTTTCGTCTTCCAACTTTCTGTACAGTTTCATCCCGGCGTTGATTGGAAACCTCTTGTTCCTTGCTTGGCAGCATATAGACGTCTACTTTCGCGCCCTGCAGCCATATGTCATGCTGTCATCCCCGGGAGGAGCCACTGCAGAGCAAAGCCTGTTGCTGGCATATACTTCTCTTCTCCCTTTTGAAATCACCATTGCAGCGATTGCCAACAAGCATTACAAAGTGGCTTGTATCTCTCTAATGAGCGTTGTTTCAGCGGCCATTCCAATTTTGGCCGGCGGCGACTTTATCGCCCTTACGTACGAGGGAAACACCATCAAAATTACGCCCCTCATGTCTGCTTTCTACGCGATTGTGGCTTTCTGCGCAGTCTACATGGTCTCTTTCTTGGCTATCTGGCCTACACGCCGCCGCTATCTACCCCACGACATCAGCACCCTGGCGGACCAAATAAGTTTTCTTTACCAGAGCCCCATGCTCTCCGATAAGCTACTGCGGGAGCCACGAAGCAAGACGGACCTCGTCACCCGGCTGGTCATCACTCCGCCCGGTGACAAGGATTACCCCAGGTACGGCTTTGGGATCTACGTGGGTCGTGATGGCAGGGAGCACCTCGGCATTGATCGGTACAGTCGACCGGGTCGGGCTGATATGCTGATTACGACGAATTCGATGAAATAACATGTTTTTTATGATATTACGATGAGCATATGAAACGACGCTCAAGGCGCATATATTGTTTTTGCCTGGGCGCTTAATGATAATGGGATATCCGATAAAGACTTGGTTTATGATGCTTATTTACTCGAACCCCAAAGCTGTATTATGTTCAATCTAGCATAGCAAGGCGTTATCTCAACTTACGAAGACTTCCATCTCAATCTCTGCATGCTGACTCCGTAGATCGAGGCCGTCTCTTAGGGCTGCCGCAATCACGTTCTTTGCTCCACGTGCTCCACGTGACCCGTTACTGCGCCCCCAATCCGAAGATTACGAGTCATTTGCTCTTCTCCATCGACAAGGCAACAGTCTGTAAAATAGTGGACGGAAAACGATGGACTTTACCTATGGACTGGGTTCATTAATAGATTGTTTTGGTCACATAATCCTACGTTAAGATGGTCTATCCCGGACGGCCCAGCACCGGCTGCCAGACATGCCGCACACGACGCATCAAAGTACCCTACCTACCTAACCTAAGCCACTTTTTTATCCGGAGACCTAGCCAACCACGCCTACAGTGCGATGAAACACGCCCATACTGCAATGCCTGCGTGCGCTCAGGCAGAGAGTGCCCGGGGTTCGCGCAACCCCTAGACGTCGTGCTGCGTCCCCAGAGAGCATTCACCCGGAAGAGCGCAAACACAACCACACCAACACCAAAAGCAACTCATCCCTCTACAGCGCAAGTCACTGTAGAACCAGCCTTGCCAACCTCTTCCCTCTCCCCCCTCCCCTGCTACCCCACGACGTCAAACTCCGTGATCCCCCCGCAAGTCCCGGGCGGCCTGTACCTGCCCATGGAAGACACGGTGACAGCGCTGTTCTTCAACTCGTACATCTACACGCCGCGCGACCCGCTGATCCGGCCGGGGTCCATGGAGCTCCTGCCGCAGCTGTACGCCGCGGCGCCGTTCGACTCGCACCTGCGCAACAGCGCGCTGGCGGTCGCGTATTTCGGCGTGGCGGCGTGGACGCGCCAGGAGAGGCTGCTGCTTGAGGCGCAGCAGTGTTTTGGGAAGGCCCTTGCGAGGACTAGGCGTGCGCTCCAGGGTGATGTTGAGCGCGATTATGATGAGATTCTGATGACGCTTATGTTGCTTTATATTTTTGAGGTGGGGCGTGCGCTTCTTTCTTCTTCTTCTGTTGTGCTTATGGGACTAATGGCGTGTATCGGACAGGAATTCATCTCTATCAAAGAGAACAAGCCGTCGCCGAAACATCATCTGCGCGGTGCCATTGCCCTGATCAATAACTGTAGCCCTGAGCGGCGGAAGTCGTACTTGTCGGATACATTAACGAATGCGATCCAAGGAGAGATTGTAAGGCTTCTTTCATATCCTTTGCTGTCTATGATCTAACCGCCTAATCAGGTCTACTCCGCCATCGACAGCCGCTTACCATCCCTCCAAACCCCCAACAACTGGCCGCTCTCCCCCGGCATCCCCGAGCTAGCCTCATCGCGGCTAATGATGATCGCAACGCCTCTCGTCAAGCTGCGCGAGCGGTGGCTCGAATTCTCCTCCCGCGCAGCCACCGCAACCCCCGACGAAATCAACATCGCCCTCTCCAAAGCCCGCACGCTCGACGCCCAATTCCTCACTTGGACGTACTCCCTCCCAGACCACTGGTCGCCCACGCCCGCCTCCTTCGTCCCGCAGTCGGTCCGCGACGCAGGCGCCTACCAGGGCCGCTGCGACTGCTACACGGACATCTGGATCGCTGAGACCTGGAACAACTACCGCACGTTCCGCCTGTCCATCCAGAACATCATCTACCGGTGCCTGAGTCTGCTGCCGGACCGCGCGGCCGAGATCGAAGATACGATCAACACGACCCGTGCACTGGCCGCGGATATCTGCGCCAGTGTGCCGTTTTACCTAGGTAGTCAGACGGGCGCCATGAGTATCACCGATAGTAGGGTTGAGTACCCGAGCGCTGAGGCATTGCAGCAACAGGCTCAGGCGCCGTCGCAGTCGCAGCTGGTCGGCGGGTGGTTTATCAGGCCGAGTCTGGATACGCTTTGTTCGGTGGAGAACCTGCCGGATGAGCTGGTGGAGTGGGCGAGGGGGCAAGTGAGGAGAGTGCAGGATATATATACGGCTGGGTTAACGCATTGATTGCACTGCATTGTATGTACACAACATCATAATATCTAATAACGGACATAATCTCATGACATTTGTCAAGTTTCCACGAGGCACGGGCTGCTTCCATGGATGGCTTGCTGACCCCCGGTGCTAACGCTATCTCCGAGGAACACGGCCCGCACGTGACCTAAATCTCCGCATCCAAAAGTACCTCCTCGACCTCAACCTCCCAGCCTGTTCCCAAATCTATCTTCACATCCTCAATCGAACATTCTGTGGCATTAGCCTCTCCGTCAGCGCATCCGATTTTCCCGTCTACTCAAGCTCTCGAACAATCCTTGGTCCCAGCCAGCTTCCGCTTCCACTTCCACTTAGCGCCGACAATAGACTCGGACCTGCCGAGTCAAAGCAATCCATTTGAACACGATCGAAGAAAGACAAGCTCCAACCCTACAGCATGGTCCTCTCGTGGTTCCGCTCCAGCGAAACACCCAAATCCTCCTCCTCCACAGAACCAGCACTATCACCATCACAACCAACCCCGGAAGCACCCCCCGCGGAACAATCAACACCAACCCCAACGCCAACCAAACAAGCCAGCAGTACCACAGACGAGCTCCCGAAACTCTGGACGCCCAGCACAAACAAAAAGCTTTTCTTCGGCGGGGCGCTCTTCTTCACGCTCTCGCTGCTCACCACGCGCCGCGCAATGGTGCGGCGCTTCAACGCCTCGATCCCGCCGTTCTACACATCCAGCATGTTCCACAAGCCCGAGGTCAACGGGGGTATGGAGGCCTTCGAGGCCCTGCACCTGGCGACGGTCAACGTGCTGAGCTTTGGCATGATGGGCACGGGCGGTGTGCTGTGGGCGATGGGCGTGAACTCGCTGGATGATATGCGGCGGTTTGTGAAGACGCGCATGGCCGGGGGTGATCGGGAGCTCAGCCAGACGGACCAGGAGATGGAGAAGGAGGTTGAGGCGTGGGTTGCGAAGTATCTGGGGAAGAGGATTGAGGGGAATCAGTTGGTGGGGTTGAATGAGCCGAGTGCGGCGGCGGCGGGGGAGGAGGGGAAGTCTACGTAGGACTAAAGAAGTGAGGGAAGATATTGTACGATATTTGCATGGGCTGGCGTTATTCGGCTGGTTATATTACACTCCTATCATTTGCCTAGTTGCTCGTACCGGTCTCGCGCTGTCTGTCGCGTCTTCTCAAGAAACTCGTCGTACCGGTTGCGCGTGTTGCGGGCTGCTTCCTCGCTCGCTTCGCCGAGCTTGCCGCCCTGTGCTCCCAACCCGACGCCTTGCGCGTAGACTTCTGTTGTTATGGGCGCGGTCATCCCCGTCCCTTGTGCACCTAGCCCAGTACCAGCCGACCACCCCATCTTGCTGAGCAGTGAGGCACCCTTTGATGTTGTTGTTTCCGCTGGCGGCGATGGCTCGCGTTCCGGCGGAGGAGCGGGTTTGGCGGCTGCGCCCTTGGAGCGGCCGAATGCCTTGCGGCGCTCGCGCGCGCGGTCTCGATACTCGGGCGGTTGCGGGATGATGCCGTGTTTTATGAGTTTGTTTGTAGCTTTCGCGACGACTTCCTCGTTCTGCAGATTGCCGCGGTGGAGTTGGCTTTGGCGTTCGTGGCGGTTGACTTCCGCCGTGGACTTGAACTGGCGCATACAGAGGTAGCAGCAGTTCCGGGCCGGATCGGCGTACGACTGGCGGGGCGGAGGGGCGACGGCGTCAGGCGCACTCTGTTCAGCAGAAGCCTTATCGTCAGTGTCCTTTTTGATGCCGTGCAATTCCGCATGACGGTTACTCCAGAATTGGAGATGGGATGGCATGGCCATTTTCTTCGTTCCCGAGGCGCTGGATGCAGCATCGGCCTTGCGTTTCTTCGCTTTGTCCGCCGCGTCTTTTGCTTTGGCGTCTGATTGTCCTGTGGGCTTGTCAGGCTTCGACACCTGCTGCGGTTCTGCCTCTGTTGACACCGTGAGCTCGTTGACATAGGCGTCCTCATCCCAGTACATGAGTTTCATTGCTGGATTGCTGAGAGGGCTGAAGGTAAATCTGTCGGTACTTGCAGACGGATTCATGACCGGCACGAAGACGCCCGCGTGGATGTACGTGACCATCACTGGTCTGGATGAGATGGTAAATTTCTCAAAGGAGTGAAGACGTGAAATAGCCGCTTGAGCATCCTACTCTTGTTAGTTAAGCATAAATTTGGTTGAAAACACATACCTGAATTGTAGCAAACTCGGCGAACCCGTATCGCCAGCTCTCATTACTCATGCGGTCCCGGACCAGCAAGACTCGCCGGATTGACCCCTCGCGAGCACCTAGGTTGGAGTCGCCAGTAGTCGAGGCCACCTTGGCCCCTTTTTTCTGTTGGGCTGAAGTGCTCTCTGTATTCGGACGGTATAACTTGGCGACTCCCTTAGCAAGAAGCTCTTCGGTCACAGATGTCTCTAGCCCGCGGAAGAGCAGGAACTGCGAGGGCTGATTCTCGGGAGCGGCATCATTGTCACCATTATTCTTCACCCTGGGCGCGGGTATACCCGGAGGACCGGTAGGTCCAGCATCTGCGCTACATTAGAGGTGGGCTCGTCACCTAGACGTGCTAACATACCTGGCCGCGGTGCTTGGCACCGAAAACACTTGTGCCGGGTTGAGTAATTGACGATAGAGCACTGATCGGTTAGCCCTCGCGCGTCGCATAGAGTTCACAATGCCTACCATTTGGCAAGTCCAATCCCCTTCAGCCCTAGCTTTGGCGCGGTCCTCCTTCTCGCGACTGTACGCAATGCGCACTTTAGTGCCGTGGTCGTCCTGCGCACTAGGTCCGCACAAGTATATCGACGGGAAGTTCTGTTCCATAAACGCTCGGGAGTGATCGAGGCTTCGGAATCGAAGAAAGCCCAGCTGGCGAGACATTTCTGCCAACCATTAGCAGTGCAAAAGGAACAGTAAACAGGTCATGCGTACTCGTCTGCCGATCTCGAATGACGCGCACCTCCTCCAGACCTTCAATCTGATAGAATTCTCTCAATTCTTTGGAAATCTGTTCAACCGGTCGACACATCTCAGCCTCATGCCATAACGAAAGCTTGCAGCGCGACTCGACAACAGCGAGTCCGAGCAAAACGAAAGGGAAGGAGTTGTCCAACGTCTTCTTCCACCATGTCATCCGGTAACCCATCCATCATAACCTCTCTGCTCTCCTGTCCGTAGTGTGACCGGCCGCGTCGCGGGCTTCGACTTCGACTGCGACTGTAACTTCGGCTTCGGCTCCGGGAGCGGTAGTCTTCACGATCGCGGTCGCGGTAGCCGTGTCGTGGGCGTCGCGGAGGAGACCTCGAGGATCGCCGGCGGAAGTCATCGCGGTCTCCGCTTTGGTATCGTGACCTGGAGTCGGAGTGGCCTCGGGAGTAGTCGTGTCGTCTATCGGCGGCTGGACCTCGAGGGGGTGTGTGGACATGCCCTGGTAAAGTTAGTTCGGTTTTCTTGCAAGATCTTGGTATTCGTATGCGGGGAGATAGTACCGCCAGGTGAGCGAGAACGGGAGGGAGAATTGTCGTCATACATGCGGCCGTCTCGGTCGTCCCTGCGAGGGAAGGGCCGGGAGGGCTGACCAGGGTACCTGGTATCTTCAGGTCGCAGGTGAGACATAGCAAGTAAACGTTGAAAGTAGAAGAAAGTAGGAAACAATGGATGAGACAAAAGACGATCAAGGCGCAACGAAACAGGCACCGGCAGAATCGCCTACACCGCCCTACAGCGGTCTCTCGGCATCGCCAACGTCGCGATCTCTCACAACACGCGACTTCACCATCGAGGATCTCGATCTGACTTGTTGGGACTTGATGAAGCGATTTTTCTGCCTCGTCACATAGATGGCCTGAATTTCATCTCCAATCGCCACTCTCCGAGAAAACGGGTGTCATTATACTTACAAAAATTCCGATAGTCAAATCGCTCTTCTACTCATGGACTACTGAAAGTTCATACAAGGAAACGATGTTAGAATAGTCAGAAGATTGGTTTTGTTTGCAGCAGAAGCTCAGATGTTCCACCGTCAAAGAAAGGATAAGTACATCTTGACTCTACCTAACTAAATTCACATGCATCGTCAGTGGAACTGCCCAGCAGATCGCACCAAGACCCAATTGTAAATCTGAAGACACCAATCTGAAATAAAAGGACAAGAATAAGAAACCGTTGTCATCATCAGTCATTTTTGGAAAGGAAATCAAGAGCATCGTGGTCTTCAGTCGCGCTTGCGATCAGGAGCGATACAAATGCCGCCGGCGATACACTTGCCACGGCCGTAAGGGCTGTCGCAGTCTTTGTCGGTCTTGCACATCAGTTGGGGAGAACGAGCCTCGATTAAGCCATGAGCTTCGACAGAGTCAAGAGTTTTGACAGGGCTAAGAGCTTTGGCGCGGCTAAGACCTTCGATAGGGCGAACATCTTCGACATTGTCACGAGCTGCGAGCTTGCGGTCAGGAGCGATACAGATACCGCCGGCGATACACTTGCCACGTCCATAAGGGCTATCGCAGTCTTTGTCGGTCTTGCACGTCAGCTGGGGAGAACGAGCTTCGATTGGGACGTGAGCTTCGACCAGGTCAACAGTCTCAGAGTCACGAGCGGCGAGTTTGCGGTCAGGAGCAATGCAAATGCCACCGGCGATACACTTGCCACGGCCATAAGGACTATCGCAGTCTTTGTCGGTCTTGCACATCAGCTGAGGAGAACGAGCTTCGATTGGGACATGAGCTTCGACAGGGTCAACAATTTCAACGGAATCACGAGCGGCAAGCTTGCGGTCAGGTGCGATGCAAATGCCACCAGCAATACACTTGCCACGGCCATAAGGACTATCACAGTCTTTGTCGGTCTTGCACATCAGCTGAGGAGAACGAGCTTCCATTGGGACATGAGCTTCGACAGGGTCAACGGTCTCATCAGAATTACGAGCGGCGAGCTTGCGGTCAGGTGCGATGCAAATGCCGCCGGCGATACATTTGCCAGGACCCGAGGGGCTACCGCAGTCTTTATCGGAGTGACACTGGAGTTGGGGAGAGCGAGTTTCGAGAGTCGAAGCAGCAACATTGCGTTCATCCTGACCAAGCTGAGGCGAACGACGAGCGAAACGCAGCTTGTTGGATGCAAGACAGAGGCCGGCGGCACACTTGCCACCAGCTCCACAGTCCTTGTCGTTGTGGCACCTTGGATTACCGGATGCAGAAGCCTCAGCGGTAACATCGTTGTTGATGCAGAAGCCGCCCATGCACTCGAAGTTGCCTTGGCCGCAGTCCTTAGCGGTCTTGCACTTCCCATTATCGTGAGGGGCGTTGTTGGCGGGAGAGTTCTCGGGACCTTTGGGGTAGCAGGCGATGAAGCCGCAGGTCTCGTTTTCCTTGCAGCGACGGAGACACTTGGCGCGCTTGAAGAGAGAGACAATACCAGTGCCAGTGTTCGAGTCGGAAATACCTAAGGCAGAACGCATGTGTTAGCCTCAGGCTGGTGTGAGTGGATGAGGAAGAACATGAGAGAGGAAGAGAGAAGCAGAAGCAAGGACTTCAGAGAAGGGATGAGGAAGACAAGGAAGGCAATAGGTAAGAATGGGAGGGAGAGGATGGAGGGGACATACCAGAGGTCTCAACAGCAACAGTGCCATCGAGGGGCGAAGCAACAGAAGTGATCTCGGCCAAGACCAGAGACACCAGGAAGAAGAGAAGCATGTAAAGCTTCATGGTGGCGAGGATAGAACAAGTTCAAACAAGAAGGATTGGAAGTGAGTTTTAAGGAAAGGTTGGAGGATGAAAGGAAGGAGAGAGGCGGGTGGAAGAAAAAATCCACTTGAAACTGGCGGGATTCTGGACACCTTTATAGCTGGCGGTTGTGAGGCCAGCAGGAGTAGGGACAAAAAAAGGGCTCTGTGGTGAATGATTTCTTCACTGATGTGTTATGAAAATCTCAGTACCAGAGGGCTGACATGCATGGGGATGTCTTCAAAGATCCACATGGGAGCAGGGATTGGACAATGGAGCAGCCGGTGTCTCATTTCAAGCACTACCATTCACATTCACATTCACTGCAGAGGCCATGAAAAGAATTTGCATCCATGAGTGTTACTGGTGGTTGGGTCCAGAAGAGTCTATCCAAGATGCTCCTACACTTTCCGCCCCAACGGCCAGTGACTAGGGCAACAAGCTTGGGAGCTATGAATGGAAAATCAGACCCCAAAGTCATTGTTTAGTCCCGCATGATGGTGCCTGAAGCGGGCAAAAAAGACTTGCCCCGAAGACACAAAGAAAATGTGTAACCCTCCTCCGATCGACACCAAAGAACTGCCTGGCTTATCTTCGACACTTCAGTTTGGCCCCTCAAAGGCAACTCAAAGAAGAGCCGCAGCTCTCGAGGCCGTGCGCCGCTAGTACGTGATCATCAAAAGAGCCCGACTGACAGGATTCTTCGGATTGACGTGTTCCTGCACCCTGATGCCCTTGGCGAACCATTGCTGGAGTCGGGCGTTTTTGACCGTTGCAACCACCATTGGTAAATCTGCCGAAGGCGTGAGGACAGTCTCTAGGCACGTTTCATTTATTTTGAGATGACTTCCAGGCTCTGTAGGCTCTGTCTTACTGTGGGCTTTCCAAGGTGTGGTATCAACAAAGACTTGCGTGCATAGCGCTGTGGGCCATGACCGGAATCCTTGCGGCAGAAAACACCCACTAAGGCGAATATGAGGAATTGAGTCTGTCATTTTGAGACAACGCTGACTGAGGACAGCGAATGTGGAAGCGTTGGGCGAATCCTTCACTATGCGCAGCCAGTTGTTCGTTCGAAGCCTTGTTGTTGGAGCTATGCGACAAACTTGAGGGCACTCGGAAAAAGGCCACAGTGCCTGGAGCCAGCCTTCGTGGTCGACTCCGGTGTGTTCAAGTGCGAGGATGGCGTTGATAACCTCACGTCGTGCAGTCGCTCTAATGAAGCTATCATCTCCTGGTGTGCTGATGAACTCGTCGATTTGAGCGCGACCTTCCCGGTTCCAACACGTGCTAATACATTCTATACTCCCAACAGAATGACCACAGAATGCCTGAGAGTAGCTGGCGTCTGTCACCCTGTGTCTAGCACGTGATAGCTGAATGGCATTCCACAGGCTAACTCGTCTGCTGTTCCCAGTACATGCGCTCACTTCCAATCCTACCCTTAGGTTCAATATCGGATAAAGCTCTGCGTTGGGGCTGGTGCAGTGCGCAATGAGCATAGACTTGTGTGTGCGCGCAGGCATTCTCTTAAACTTCTTGGTAAGTGCCGAATTGACGTGATATCCGCCGCTTAGAGTAACCTCATATCCGTCTCCGACATAGTAGGCTTTAGCGGTTCCGGGAAGCTTGAGCTCACTCGCGAAATGCTGCTGTATGAGGTTGATATCGCCTTTGCATTGCTTGTTGATAGTGATACCCATGCTATGCTCGTCTTCATCCAGCCCTATCACGAGCCTTGACTCCTTAGTCATGTAAACATGGATCCCAGGAGATATCTCTTGCGAGAATGAAGGGGGAAGCTCCGTTGTCCAATGGCACATGACTTCATTATCCTGGTTGCAATTTTGTTGGTGACCGGGAACGGGAGTTATATATCCTCGTTCCGTTCGGATAAGCGGAGCTGCGTCTTCAGTTCCACCTACCATCCAGATTGGTCCCCAGAGTTGCTGAAAGTCTTGCACAGTTAGAGAAATCATCAGCCTGGAATCTCTTTCCGCATATCCAGGTGGACTTAACACCCAGACTGGTCCGCCCACAAAAGCATCCAGACATGCCAGCTTTCGTCGAGCGAATTCATACCCAAAACCTACGGGCATACTATTCAGTTCCCGCCCCCAGGTGCTAAGGTCAAAGGGGCAAACGTGGGAACCAGCAAAAGACACAATACCGAGCGATAGTGTGTTGCATAGGAACCTTAAGCACGACGAGATATCCGATAATTGGTGAAAGATACCTATTGTCAATCTCATCACCAGCCTCTGGACCAATCCATGATCAAAGGTCCACGGTACTTCCTCATTTGCATAGTATTGAGCGGTCAACGTCTCAATCTCGTCGAGAGCAATGTGCACTCCCTCTGCCTTGTAAGGGGTCTCAACAAGTATTGTCAGTATACTTCCACAGAAGCCCATATCGCGAAACCAGCGAAATGCATCTCGGCACCCTTTGAGGATAATCGGGCAATCTCTTAATGAGATGGCATCCGTCCACCAGGTTTTCCTGCAAAGTCCGCACAATTGTGCCGTTTGAGCCTCAATTGCACAAAGGGCTTGATTGTGAATGGTTGGATCAAGGACAAAATCGATGTTTGCACTCGGGGTAATGCCAGAATCTAGGGAAACGCCTTCCTCAATTCCGCACGTCGATATTCCGGTTGTCGCCGACGATGCTTGGGCGCTAGATGTCGAAAGCATTCCAGATGCGCTCCGACGGGGTACCATATTCTGGTCAAAATGCCAAACAGCCTTGTTCAAACCTAAAGATTCGCTTCGCTGGATTACCGTGGACTCCGCTCGACTTGCCTTAGGCGGCTGCGGAACATTTGACCCTGTTTGGCCCGGTTGTCGACCGGTATCCCTATCCCAATCCTCGTAGGTTGGCAGGAATCCATCGTGAAAGAAGCTGTTCTGCGGAGAAGACTTTAGATCATCGTCATCATCGCTTGCCTCTGATATCTAGTCAAAGGATGTATGTGTTGTGCAGTGTTTTATGAAACAGGCAAAGAACCTATCCCAGGTAGGCGTGCTCTCATAACATATAGGACATTGCTGAGGTACTGGAATTTGCGTTGTTGCTGCCGCTGATTCCTCATGCGTTAGCCTCGGACGATCATGCGCTCTCCGCATATGCAGAATTTGCTTGTCCCTCCGATTGAACGTCTGTGTGCATGACGGGCAGCTATACATATGCCGAGGATAATGTTTTGAGGTGACATGGCGTTTGAATGTGCCCATACTACCGTAGGACACGCGGCTCTCAGAAGGACACAGCAGGCATTGATACTCCTGAGTCGTTTCCGTCAGTTCCCGGCCCCTAGGAAGCGCCTGAATCATCGAGTTGACTTGATCGAGAGCTCCTTGAAGAACATTCTTAAGACGAAGAAGCTCATCGCGCTCTAGAGAGTCGATTTTGCTCTGAATATCTTCCGAAATCTGAGACACAAAATCCTCATCGAATACCGAAGCAGAAGTAGCAGCCGTACCCCGAGAGGGGTCAGATGAGAATATGCTCCCTGCACGGGTAAAAACTTCGGAGGGCGGATATGACGGATGGGATGAGTGATTCCGAGAGCCAGCAGAGAATTGTGTGGGATAATCTTGCTCGTCGCCGTGTCGCAGTTCGTCCATCTCTGAATCCATCCTGTCGTCCATATCGGCTTCAAAGGTACTTTAGATAAGATGGCAACGCCCGAGCAAAAGACGACTCTGATGAGCTGAGACCAGGATACCTTAAATAACTTCGGACCCATGCCAGAGCTCCCGCAGCCTTTGGCGCCATAGGTAATCCCTGCTGTCAGCCTTGGGCGTCCGGATGAACTGGTTGGTGAAATCATGGTGGCAGTGCATGTAATCAAGTGACGACCAAGACTCTCTGGAACTATGTGATCTGCAATGAATAGCAAGGATATCCTGCTATAGGCGTTGCTGCGCCTCGTGAGTTTAGCAAGGACGATGTCTGGACAGACTCGAGGTGGCTGTTCACACCGTAGCTCTGGAACATGGTGAGAGGAAGACTAGATGCGGGGTAGTTTGCTACAGCCTAGAGAACTCTAGCATCTACGAGGAAGGTGCGACGTAAACAAGCCCCTAAAGGGGTCGTCAGGTCATTCTCCCCGAGGTCGGGAATTCTGTAGGTATTCTCTGATGTCGTGCTTTTTGCAAAACGGTATCCAATTGGAATTAGGCAGTTGAGAATTCATTAGATGGCATTATGGTCTCATTATCTTAGGGTAGAGCTCTGAGAACTCGCAGTGCTTGATACCTTGGCCCAAGACCAGTATCGAAAATTAGTATATACCAACTCTATTTCCAGTCACGTCCAAGTTCTGTACCGCGGCATCGAATTCAGCCTGGCATGGCATGAACTGTTAGCAAATGGGACGTGTTCGGAACATTCACGGCTGTATCTCACCCAGTCAATATTGCTAGGAAAATCCCAAAAGTTCTTATCCATCATGGCTTCACTGCTAGGAAAGCCCATTTCCAGTGCCATGTAGTCCACGTTGTTGGATGTCGGCGAGTCGTGCCAGTTTAGTTGCTCTAGGGTGTATAAGCCAGGGCAATGTTATGAAAATCGCAAGTGGAGAACTGACGTAAAGAGCTTAATGGTAGGCTGCTATCTGCGCTCATTCCGCTTATATTTGATGGATCATGGATGTTCGTCACAGGCGTAATCGAGTTCAAAGATGTGGCATTCAACTTGCCGAGCATGATGCTGATGGATCTCCATGCTTGCATGGCGTCGGCGGAAAAGTGCTTATATCGACTCCAGATCTGACGAGATGTTTGCAGGGCTGGCAGAAATGCCTCTATCGAATGCAAGTCTTCCACTTCTGGCTGGCCGTCATATTCTGATTGATGGTGGAGCTCCAGGCACAGTATCATGGCCGCCAGTATAAAGTCATGACTGGCTAGAGATGAGACAAACCATTTGCTGTGGCAGAGTACGCCACCCGGCTGGACCTGTGCATCCAGGGTGACCTGATGCTGCAACAGGCACATTGCTGCCTCGATGCAAACCTGCCTGGACTTTGCATATCGTGGTTTTGTATGTCCTTCGCTGAGATACTGCCGGTGCAGAATGCAGCGTGACTTCTGGTATAGGACGTCTAAACTATATCGGCGCATGATGATATGAGGTAGGTCGATGACGGACTGGGCGACACTGCGAAACTTAAGGTGGGCCGGCACCGCAGCGTAGGCCTCGTTGAGATGGTTATCCAACTGCATAATAGATTGATAGGTGGCGGGCGCTGTGGATGCCATGCAGTCTGCAATCTGAGCGAAGACATCGCTACGTGCGCTCTTCGCAATGACATACGAGAGCGGTGTCGCATCGGTATCTGGCCGAGATGGTGGCAGCGTCGTGGTGTTTTCGTCAAAGTCTTCGTCCAGTAAGTTTTGAGGCAGTTTGGTGTCTGCAACGCCCCTGCGCATCATGCGTGGCAGGCCAGACTGGAATGAGGTTAGGGCATCCCCTTGTGTCATGAAAGCCCAGATACGCCGGCGCATCTCTGCTTCAAAGCATGATATCTCAGGAAATCTGGAGCCATCTCTATGGAGACCCATATGCAGAGCTAAACGCATGATGATCCCAAACATCACCCAATTCTCATGCTGAGCATCAGCGCTTCGAAAGTATTCACATTGTGCGTAAGTCAGAAGAGCTTCGATGGTGTATCTGGACGGGCTGGTATATCTGTCTCTAATCAGGCAGTAGGCGGCATAGAGTCGATATAAGTTGCACGCTTCTTCAGGATCGCCATTACCATCGGCAAGCTCGCCTTCAGCACGCTGATACAGCCGTATAGCCAAGCACATCATGCTGAAAAGCATGCTCATCCAGGTTAGGCTTACATCCTGAGGGTCGGTCCAGAAGTGGTTATACTTTTTTCGTTAGCGAAGACTGAGCAAAGCGCGGTACAACAAACCTCTTTTTGGAAGGTAGGGGCATGGAATATGACTATTGCCTACTCGTCAGAACCGCCGAATGCATCAGAAATATTTCGACATACGAACTCCAGGCTCCATGGAGTTAAAGAATCTCGATACCAGGCGATCTGCCACGGCCCTTGGTGGAAAAGCGGCCAGGAAGTCCTCCTTTCCACCTGCTGGACAAAGTCCTACCAAGAGTGCTGGACCTTCACTGGGAGTTTGCGTCAGAGAACTCTCAGAGTCGAGACAGTCTTTTATATCGGCAATCTGCGTATCCAGGCAAGTCAGTAGCTAGCTTCCAAAATTGAAATGTTGAACATACACTGTCTTGAAGTGCTGCCCAGTGAGCCCCGGAGACATAGCTTGTGCCTGATCCTCCAACCTGGATCCTCCCCAGAGAGCTTGCAACTGCATCATCTGTACTCTCGGCTCTCTTGTCGCTCTCATGGTCTGGTCTGGGGTTACTCTTTGCTTTTGTTAGGACATTCACCAGCTCCTCTAGTTCTCGGACTCGTTGGTTCAACTGCCCGGTTGAACGGGTGGCGGCAGTGCGGGGTGGGGGACTTGGGTTGAGGTAGACACAGTCCAAGCCTCGTTTGACGCAGCTACCGCATGGTCGGACCCGATCGCATCGCAGCCTGGATCAAGAGGTTAGGCGGCTGTACCTTAGCGCGGTGGCTTATCGTACTTCTTTTGTCTGCAGAAAGTGCAGGATATGATAGCTCGCACAGGGAGTCGAGCTTGGTCCATGGGCGCTGGCTTCGGAATTCAGAGGCTAGGGCATATACTAGACTCAGCCCAATGATTCTGAACTTTCCCGATGCTGGTATGAAGGAGAAAATGCGAGCTGACTAGTAGTTGGACGCAGGGACAAGGCCGCTTTGATTACGTTATACGGCCCAGCCACGGGGTAGTTATGTATTCGAGACAAAATCAATCATGCTTCTAATGAATTACACATGAATGAGCAATCTATAGTTATACAGCGCACTCTTCATCTCACCAATACTGAGCTGTCTCCTTCTCGCACCAAGCCCAGAACCTTTCTGCCAGACCTGTTCCTCCATCGCTCGTAGATCGCATGCCCTTCTCTATATGACCGGGAATAGTACCAAAGCGGCCCCAAGGGAGAATATATGAACCATTCTTCTTGGCTGTCACTTGGGACGAGAGCGCTGCGAAGAGCTCAGTGTATGCGCCATACCGTGCAGGCTTGAAGACTAGGCCCTGTCGTTTTGTCAATTTACCAGTCAAGTAAAATAAAATATCAGGAATTGTACCATTATGATACCAAATAGCGCTGGCTGATGCCTCTGGAGCTCGGTCTTCATAAGCCCGGGGTGAACACTCTGCTCGCATCAGCTTCCAAGTAGACGTCGACCAGAAACAAACTGAACGTACCAGGCTAAATATTCCATCATCTCCTAGACGCTTCGCCATCTCGCCCGCAAAAAAGACACCGCCAACTTTGCTTTCCATGTAATTTTCCATCGGATCTGGAAGGACCTTAGGTGCACCAGTCTGCTCGTCAAATACTATACCGTTCTCCGCGGTACTAAACTCAATGATAGAGCTAACCCATATAACCCGTACGCTACCTGGAGGGGCGCCCGCTGCGGTACGCTTGAGGAGCGGAAGCAGTAGGGCGTTGAATGCAAATGGACCCAAGCAGTTGGTTCCCATTTCAAGATCATGCCCCTGCATAGGCTCTGTTAGCAAGCCTCTGACTTATACGGGGATAGATTATCAATCGAATTCGCACCTGTTTTGTCTTGCTTCCAGCCGGCGGCCGCATAACTCCGGCATTGTGAATCAAAATATCTAATCGACCCTCGCGTTGCGAGAACTTATCTGCGCTAGCTCTGACAGTAGTCAAGTCTGACAGGTCGAGCGGCAAAAATTCGAGACGTCCACTGCTTCCCGTGCACTCAGCGGAGTTCTCGATTGACGCAATGGCTTTTTTGGCCTTGTCGGCGGAGCGCGCAGCCACATAGACTGTCGCATTTTTCGAATATAAAACGGTAGCAACTTCAAAGCCAACACCCGAAGCAGCACCAGTGACGATCGCCACTTTCCCAGCGAGGTCTGGAATGTGCTTTTCCACAAAGGATGGCGAAGGAGGAAAGAAGTGATGGATGGAAGGCATCCCGTGATTTTGATTTGCAATTATGGTTTTAGTCTGTATAAAGACCAGTACAAGATTTGCAATTGAAAAAACAGCAACATGATGGGCAGAGCAGCTCAGTCGTTTTATAAGTGAGTAGGAGAGCCAGTGCTCAAGCTGTCCGAGACGACTCCGGAGGTTGTGCTGGACAACTTGGAAGTCCTTGTATAGTGGGACAGCTCCGGGGAAAGACAAAGTGGACCGACGCTAGCATCTCCGGCCCGGCGCTATTCCCGATTGATCTAGTGCCGAGGCCAGAGGCCCAGAGAGCACCAGAGGATCTTCTTATACAGAGCGTACTGAATCACTCTCTCAGCTCTCCTAGTATTATTCATACTTGGTTCCTGCTCATGCCTAAGGTAAAGCAAGTACCAGCAGCATATCCCACCAATCGATTCCATGGTCCTGGTACGGTGAATCATTCGATACTGCACTGTACGTAGGTCAATGGGATTGCAGACCGGCCCGAAGCTATATCAGTTGTAAGCTGAAACTTATGGCATTGCTACCTGCCACATCTATACTTCGTATAGTATTATTCTACTGGCGTAGAGACTTTGAAGCGCGATGCAATATCCACCTCGCATACCCTCTATGCAATCTAGCCACCCATTGCGGGATGACCTTTTGTCGCCCCAGATCCCCTTCGCTAGGCACGACTTCATAATCATGCGCCGAGGCAATCCGCATATCAAACACCCAGCCTTCCTGCGGATCCAGGTACGGTTTTGAAACGCTGAACTCATGCCGCCCTCCCGACATCAAGCGCCATGGGTATCCCCAGCGAGAGATCTTCTCAAAGAACAGGCGCGGCCCGTCAGGCATTTTCCAAGATACCAGCAGACCATACGGATTGAGCCAGCTTGGCGGACGCTCGACGGTCAAAAGGCCGTTAAGCAGTTTCCGTTTTCGCTTCTCCTTTTCTGCTTGGTATCTGCCCCCTTTTTGTTCTCCACTGAAGCCAATAGAGAGCGGAACAAAATTCACAGGGCCGAAGTTTCCAAGTGAGGTGCCGATATCACCGGGCTGAAAGCCTTGTCCGGAAAAGAAGCCAAAAATCCTCCCTTCTAGTCGGATGATGCCGGTTCTAAGTACGCGCTTTGCCCAGTATTCGCCGAAAGCCCTCAATATATGTGGCACGCCCTTGTCAACGTACTCATGGCTCCATGGCAAGCCTGGTGCCAGACGGTTGCAACTGACTCGAACAGAGTATATATCAACGTGAGGGGTGTGTTGTGTAGACGGCGAGCATGGAGTGCGAAGGGCGGCACTGCATGTTGAGTCGTCAACTGGTAGTGCGGGGTATTGTCTTTCAAGTTGTCTCAACCTGTGCTCTATGAGCAGCGGTGGGATGCTCAGAGCGCTTAGAATATATATGCGGCGGAAATATGTCGCAACGAAGTGACTGTACATGTTTAGAGCAGGTTGAGGTTTGTTGACTGAGTGTGCAGGGTCTCGACAGTGCGACGCGCAGCACTCGCGTGACTGGTCCGACGCCGCAAATACGAATAAGCAAGTCAACATCGCAAATGATCCAGGCTGTCACCCTGAGGATAATGGCTAGACAGAGGCCAAACATGCTCTATTCACTTGCTTACCCACGCTGAGTAGGTACATCCTGCAGTCAACCGTGGATCCGTGGAAACTCCACCACCGGCCAGTCATCGGCTATCCCCATCCAAAAATTTGAACTCTGCAATCTCGTCAATCCTTGACTCTTCAGCTCTGTAATCAACCTCTACAAATAGCCACATTCCCACGTCACAAAATCTCCAAAATGGCCACCGAATCCCTCGACGACATCTTCGGCTCCTCACCACCGCACCCCGAACAAACCGTCCCGCCGCCGCATCCAAATCCGAAGCCCACAATCGAACCCTCCGAGCTCCCCTCCCTCCGCCGCCAACACGTCACATCCGGTTACCGCGACGGCATCTCTGCCTCGAAAGCCGAGCACGTCCAGCATGGGTTTGACGCCGGATTCCCCGTCGGCGCACAACTGGGGCTGCGCGCTGGAACGATGATCGGGATCCTCGAGGGCGTGCTGAGGGGGTACGAGAGTAGCCCCACCACCACTGTCAAAAAGCCCGGGCAGAAATCGACACCGGCCACGCCGGCCACCCAAGAAGCGGATGACGCGAAGAACGGGGCGCGCGAGGAAATCCTCCGTCTCTACAACCAGGCCGTCAAGGATTTGAATGTCCAGGCTGTTTTCGCTGGTGTTGATGGTGGGGCGTTGCAGGGGCAAGGGTCGGACGAGAAACCGGAGACTCAGCTCCTGAAGAAAGGCGATGAGGCGCTAGCCGAGTGGGAGGGCAAAGTGCCCGTAGCGGCTTGGGAAGAACATGTCATGGATGTTCTGGAGGCCAAGAGTGACGATGGAAACGAGAAGGCGGCTGGGAATGGGGATGAGGATGGGAGAGAGCTAAGGGCTTGAAACAACCCGGCCCTACCAACCTACGTCCCACCTATCTGTGGAGTACGAATGTTCTCCCCAGAAGTCGACACTGGCCTTTCACGGACGCGATCCCAGATTCGTCATCCGGCACCCAGTCCGCCCCAACCGTTCAAGCGTCCAACCGAGGCAGTAAAAATTCTACCCAGCCCATGCGCCGTGCGCATTCCTCCTGCACGACATACAGCAGCAGCAGCGACGGTACTGCGTACGAGCACAGTCCGCCTTGCATCCCGGCTCGGGGAACCCAGCCCAGCCGTTCCCCGGGACGTCCGATCGACAGCGCCGCGCGCATCGCCTGCAAGGCTGCAAGGCAGAGCTTATGAGGATGAACCGCGCCATGTCGCCACTTGCAAACTTTATTCTGATGCTCGGCCCTTGCTGTTGCAGATTTAGCGCCTCTGGGACGCCGGCACCACGGCAACCGTTCCGCTGGCGGGAGGGGGCAAGGAAGGGCGAGAATCTCCCGGTAGGGACTTGGATCTCGGCTCCTTGGACGATTAGTACCGCTACGTCCGTGTGTCCTTTCGCAACGACCTGTAGCTGGAACTTGCAGTCGAGGCTAGACTAGGCTTTGTGGTTGTAGTCTACGTTGACGTCCAGCGCACATATACTACCCTACTTAGACTATCTTTGATAGGCTTACTAGAGCACTCTCCTGCTCTTAAGGTATATTTTACGCAGTTCCAATCAAGACAATAACAACAAGTAGAATAGCTGCACTTCAAACTAAGGGACAACAAGTACTAGTCCCGTAATCAAACTAGCCTTAAGGTTCCGATCCATGTTGCATTGACTGCCACATGAAGAACAGGTTGTTGGTGCAAGGTACGGACACACCTAGGCAACCAGTGGATGAAGGGCCCCAGGGTGCTAAGGGATACGAACAAGGGGGGCTCAAAACAAACCCAGTCCCTAAACTCGAAGTGAAGTACGGAGTAGTCTAAGCGTAGCCTTTCCAAGCAGTAACCGTTGCGATAGAGTTGGAGTCTAAAAAGTACGAGTACGTACACAGCATGTCTGTGCGATGTTACGTGTAGCAGCAAAGGTCAGAGTCGCAGTGGGGGATTCCATCCCCCGGCTTTCAGACCCGGTCTGAGCTGCTGTTGCCAAGTCTAGTACTCGAAACAAACTTTGTTTACAGAAAATCTATCAGTATGTGGATGAAGTATTTGATGTTCATTTTGTTCTCAAATGAGACCAAGTATCTGGACATATGGAGTAGTTCAAATAGAACATAACAAAAAGGAAATGTGTCTGCGGGAGTCGATCTCCAGTGATAGTAACTTGAGCAAAGCGAGAGAAATGATAGATAGAAAAAGAAAGAAAAGACGAAGGCAATTAGCCTTGCGTAAGTGAGTGCATGCATGCATTGGGTCCTGTGGCGAGTTATGGATCTCATTACCGTATGAGAGATCCAGCGCCGGAGTCATAAGTCGTCGTATTCGCTGCGCAATCCATGTTTCCACACCAAATCCGTGAAGGATCCATCATAAGACATCAGTTCAGTATAAGGAAAGTTATAGTCGTTTGAAATCATTTCAACGAATGCACCGTGCCCGGAGGCAAACCCGTCGTAGGCCGTATAATTCATTCTAACGCCGTCCCTGACTTTTCGTATTCCAGACTTTTCATATAAAGACAACAATGAAATTACATCCCTTTGCGAGTACGCGTAGAGGTAATGTCGCCGTGACACCCGAGAACCCGCAGGGATTCCCAGACTCGTTTGTAGAGAGGCGGGCGAGAAAGAGTCAGGCTGTGATGGATAGTTCGATCAGATCGCTCCTCGCGGCAGAATGTGGACATCTTTTCGCGTTCGTCAGAGAGTGAGGTTTCTGGGCTTGTAGACTTTTGCCGGCGACGAGACTTGGCTTGTAATGCTGCGGCTGCCGTCGAACGATCTATGCCGTACGTCTGCGATTTGGCACTGTTGCGTCGCGACCGAGGATGGACAAGAGAAGTAGTTGATGGTGCAACCAAGCGGAGGGTTTGATGAGCAGTTGGCCTCAAGAAATCCTTGCCTGAGCGGGCTTGAAGAGCCGATTTGAGAGGACTTGAGCAGCGCTCTCGAGGAGGAGGGTCTGGCACTGTAGGGAACTTCTCTAGGGCTGCATTGTTTCCTGCGTTGTTATGCAGCTTTGGGGTTGATTTTGCGACTCGCAATTGCACTCGACTGCGGACTTTCTTTAAAGTATCCATTGGTTTGCGAGAGAGTGATCTGGGATCTGAATCCTCATTATCAGAGTCTGACTCCCAGATTGACTGTTCAGGATGCATTTCTGCTGCGGAGGTGGAAGGTCGCTCCCTTATTGACGGTACTGGGGGTTGTCGCTCAAACGAAGGTGATGGTGGTCCTGGACTGGGCACTGGGCTAGGACATTCATTCGCTGGGATGAACAGTGCTTGGTCAAAGTGAGACCGATGAGGTTCCAGGGTGACCGGGTTGATAAGACTGGGGGGAGATATCATGGAAGTCTCGATGACCAGCCGACTGGGTGGTTGCTTCCTTGATGGGTGCGCAGTGCTTGGGCGTGGAACTGCCGGCAGGGAAGGAAGAGGCTTTCCACGGAGGGATGACGTATCATAGTTTCTAGGAGGCATAGTAATTGTTTCCGAGGAGGCGTTCGGCGGCGCACGCTGAGATTTGAGATCTCGGACTGGGGAAGTTGGCTCCGTGGAAATTGTCGCCTGGGACCGATTAAGCGGCGTGGAAGAGTAAGGATATGCGTGCTTGACAGTAGAATTGGGTAATTGTTTGGATAGACGGTATAGTTGCTCGGTAGCTTGAACCACCGGATCAGGGTAGATGGGAGACGAGTGGTTGGAAGAGAATGAGCTGCTCGGAGTTAGGTCAGGAGGAGAGTCTGCTTGGGATTCTCCCCACGGCTGGGTCCCAATCTGCTGCAGACTCAATTGATGTTCAAGTTCGACGACGGACAGCGTCGAACGGTCAATGTTGGCGTGGGATCTAATCGTACGAGGAGCGGCAGGTGGAATCGAGACGTCTTTTCCAGATTTTACTACGGACAACATAAAGTATTCCTGAATGTCTTCGCCCGATTTCGCATTGCGGAGGCCCTGTCGGCAAGATCCCCAGCTGGCGGTGTTGGTGAGTGAT
The DNA here is from genome assembly GCA_003719405.1 of Aspergillus incahuasiensis. Taxonomy (NCBI): domain Eukaryota; kingdom Fungi; phylum Ascomycota; class Eurotiomycetes; order Eurotiales; family Aspergillaceae; genus Aspergillus; species Aspergillus incahuasiensis. The sequence goes on along the minus strand of RHLP01000202.1, from coordinate 188,925 downwards.
TGTTCGAGATAGAAGGGATCTGGATTCGACTCTTCGAGCAAGTCCGGCCCCCGAGGCGGATAAAAGGAAGAGGCGCGTTTCTTCTGCGGCGAAGGAGTGGGTGGAAGGCCGACAGTGGTCTGCGATCTGTTTCGGCTTGTTGGTAGAGCGTTCAGTTCGCCGGGCACTCGAGCGTATCTGTTAGCCATGGGCTGTGCTTTGACTAGTGGTGTTGGCAGTGGAGCAAGCTGCAGTCATCAGGGTATCCCGGTCGAAATAGTAACAAGAGGGGGATGGGGAGGATCAGGAATGGGAATCCGGCGGGGTGAATAGGGAGCAGTTTATAGACGAGCAGGGACCGAGCGGTGGCTAGCAAAGAGAGCCGCCGATGCATGCCAGAGCAGCATCGTGTAAACAAAGCTCGAGCACAGACAGCGCGGCCTTACAGCTCCTCCTTCCCCAGGGATGAGTCGAGGCTGCTGCAAGGCGATCGCGTGCTGCAAGGAGGAGACGGAAGGAGATCCACAGTCTTGCTATTCTAGATTCTCGATTCGCGGGAATGCAGTCGAATATTGCAAGCTGGGCTGGGCTGGGAGCAGGGTTCGCAGTGATCGTTCTGCAGGTGTGAGATCTCGAAGAACTCCGGAGCGGGTGGTGAGAACGGAGTAGAAGTACTATGATGTGAGAGATCAGACGCTCAGTCTTCCCTATCTCACCAGTGAAGCTTGTCCGTCTCCATCGCCAGAAGCACAGAACGCTGCTCGTGCCCTCAGGCCCTCGCAGGGCTCAAAGCAGGAGGCCCGCATTCCCAAGTCCATTCCGGTTGCCGTGATACAAACCCATGAAAAGGTCAGAAATCAGGATCTTCGCACGTCGGCACTTGTGGTGATAAGTGTGAAAACCCTGCTTCAGCTGTAGGCTGATGTTTGCTGCAAACTAAATCTGACCTATCGCAAAACTTGCTTCCTGATTCCTCGTCGTTTCAAACTGGCCTGACTCCTGACGGGTCACCCTAGTATAAATAAACCCGGCCAATGGAATAATTGCTGGAAGTTCACAGAACACTGTGATTATGCAGCCTTGAGTCCTTCTATCTCAGATACCCCAGCAATCTGGCTCTATATCAGCTCCCGTCCTGGAATCCCCTGGCGGCTGCCTTTATCGCTGGCATTTTTTTTTGGCAATTGGAGCATAATACCAATCCAGGTTTCGAGTCGTGTCCCCTGCGGCGCTCGGATATAGCAGTACGGAGTAGTTCGGCGTATAGTCAGGTCAGAGACAGGATGCTCTCGACTCGAGTTCGATGAGGCAGAGGTGCATCGTCCGCATTCTTCAGCTGCATGGGTCTGTGACTGTGAGCGGTGGTTGACATGCACGACCCACTCGTTTACCATGCAGGATAATCCTCTCAATGCATTAGATGCGGGAGCGCCAGTTCTGCTGGACGTACGTACTTCTTCTTTGCGTTAGTGTTGGACACTTGAACTATGGTTAAACGGCTAATAGTGGATTGATACTTACAATGGCTGCATCTTCAACTGCTGCTGTAAAGAGCTGCTCATAGTCGGACTTGAGTCAAGCTACTCGGCTGTTCACTCTGAAATATGGGATTGTGCGGTCGACCAGGGTCTGCGTGGTAAGCGAGGAACTGCCCGTGAATGTGTAACTACGACGACTACATTTGCCAGCTTCCAGCGCCGATTGGTCGTCGACTGGACCTTCAGCTCACTTTCGAGGCTTTTCGATGTGGGCTGATCACATAAATGTTGCACAGTCATGTAAAAGTGGTCAATGGATGAAGTCACCGGGTCCTCATTCCAGATTTGCATATATAAGCTGGTAACTATAGAGTTGGAACCCGGGTCGGTGTGATGAAAACTGTACTCTGCGGGGAGCACCGCTGTAAGATGGAGAATTCAAGGTCCTGCATGAAATGATTCTTAGAGAGCTACTCACCTTGTAATCGATTGTCGGAGCGATTGTATATATATGTAGCGGAAGTACTTTGCTGTATAAAATATACCAGGATTACTTCAATATATATTTGTATACTTCGCAACTATGCTCCGTGCCTACACCAACGGGACCACGGAGACAAGTTCACCCGCACAGGAAGCATGAGTGGCGTAGTATGTCAGCCGGGAGTGTGATCCATCAAGGATCTTTACTCCGTATGAGCTGTAAATCTGACTTTCGCGAATACTCCGGAGGCACCGAACGCGCATTGGAAGAGGATCGTAGCCCGGAGGGTGCTGAGTGCTTGCCCCAAAGTTGGAGGACTAGAACGGCTCAGTAAGGCACCCCGGACGGGTATAACTTAGACTAGCCCGTAGTTTACCCACATGCTCGCAAAACGCCTTCTTACCCTCACCTCCCAAGTGCAAGGCGTGGAAATCCATAGCAGCTACTCGAGTACACCGAGGTTAGACTCGTAATTCACCCCGCATTTCCTGGGACCAAAAACACAATCTCAGACAGAACATTCTTCAGCCATCTGATACATATGTATCTGTATGCATCTTAAGCCATTGAAGGAAGGTCTAGAGGCGGCTCGCTCCACACCCGGCTGCACTTCAGACATCCGCCGGCTCCACGTCTCGGGATGATGCGAGGAGTCCTTTTCGGGAGATCCTCCGGAGCCCATCGAGCCCCAGCTCACATTCCTTGATATGTGGTTTCATGCGTTAGCCTAACGGTGGCTGGCTAGAAGCACGGCGAGAGAACCCGATGGCGGACGAAGCTCGATGCTTGGTCCTTGGAGAAAACTGGGCGAGGATAGATGAGCAGCTCCCCAGGTAGAGACAGGTACCACATTGCTTCCAGGTAAGAATGAGGCTGAGGAGCAGCCACGGGAAGTAAATTTCCGTGTTTGGGGGCGAGGACCAATCGCAGAGTGCTTGGTGAGACATGCTGCAAGGTACGGGACGTTATGTTTATGAACAACCAAGGGTTCCCGAGGAGCGACTTCCCTTACGGAAGGTAGACATTGATTTGCGGATTTGCGATGATTTTCATGAGTGATGATCGCGATTCCAACTGTTTCGGCCTCCGTTCGGTGGTTGTGGACGATGAGGTTGGTTTAGGACCCGCCCTCCTTGATAGTGGCGTTTCAATGGCTTTAGATGTAAGCTTAATCCGAAAGAGTAAAGGAAGCCTTTGCCCCGTCTCATTGAGATCCTCGCTGGGCAGAGATTATCAAATCTCGCGCGTGGATGAATGCTCCAAGTATATGGCCCGTAGTACTAGAGTCTAGGCCTTAGAAGTTCAATACGTACCTTGCTAGATAAAATCGGTGCGTGCAGGAAGACCCCACGTCCTGAGCGTAGGCGTTAACATATCATGCACAAATCATACAGGGCAATTGGGTAGAATCATAATGCGATGGACAAACAGCGTCGCCCACCCCGACTGGATGCATTGATTGCCAGCTCATCAGGCCGAATTGACTGCTGTATGTATCGACGAGGACATGGTCGTGAGGAAGACATGGAACATCCTGCTGGGCAATCCTCGTAGTAGAACCTGGAAGCATTCAAACTCTGCCGTGTTCAGACATCATCGCCTGATACTCAGCCGTTTCCAACTCTTCCGTGCGTTCGGCGACTGACCTTGAGAGGTAAGGTAGCCCGGTCCTTGCTGGGCCCTAACCAAGGCCCAATCCACCAGCACAAGTTATATAATGAAAACTGCGAAGAACCGACCCGATGCCAACCAAGAATCGACGAGAAGCGATCAAGTTCGCGGTGTGATGGATTGTGTCCGTCATTGAGTCCCCTCTTCTCAGAAGCAGCGCAAACGATACCCGGCCTCGGTTACCCGTAATTTACGAGTCTAACACGCATTTGTCCCAATAATTGGGCAGACTTTGCAGCGTTTTCGCGGCCTAATATTACGCGTGACGACGCGTTACCGATGATACAAGCCTGTTGTATCTACCCCAACTACTCACCTCTTCCCAACTTCTGCCACTCCCCAGCATCCTCGATTTCAAAATCGCGGTGTGCTCGTGGCTTTCCTTCGCGCCTGAAGCCATTGAGCTCATCAGCCCAGCTCTATGACCTCTACGGGCTTTCCCGAGTGCTCGTTGTGGTCTAGGAGCAAGAGCCCGGCTTTGTGCTCCCAGCCATCGCAATTCCGCGCCGGAGACGCTCACTATTCGCCCAGCCACTGCAATCGCACGACGCCCGTCCTTGCTCGGTGCGCCCTGGGCTGTCCTCTCTTTCGAGGTCTCTAAGGACCCTCTTCTTCGCCTTTTCTATCCTGGACACATTGCTCCGTACCTTATACCCACATTCCGACCCATCTTGCTTCGCGAACCGGCCTAGACAGAGACCGACGGCTTTCAATTGAAAAGCGTCCTTGAATTGCGTCAGGCCGCTTGACATTCCAGGCTAATCCTCACGTTGTCGTCACATCTTCCCCCAACACAACCTACCTCAGCGGTGCATAACCAATCCCACCATACCCTTGACGAGACCTACGACGTTCACGACCCTTCTACATTCACGACCCAATCGCAGCAACGCCAGCAGCGGGCTGCTCCCATTCCTGCTTCTAATACACCTAATTACCCACTTCATCGTTCATCGAGCGCCCTCGAAAACCACCCCCGTACCCTGCGGAGAACCTCGCGATACTCACCTCGACGACCCGGTTCGGTAGATGCATCGGGACGTCCTTTTCAAATAGAGCAGACGATTCCAGTAATTGTCCGACCTGCCTCCGAACGTACCCGAGAGGTAGCCGCACCGCGCCCAGCGCTCTCGGAGACAAGAACAGAGGGCGAGGACAGTGATTCCGCGCTCGACGATAACCTTCAGACTGGTAACGGAGGATATTGGCCTCGCAGATCTACACGCGTCTCTCCTGGAACCGCGTCTGCGATACTCTGGACTTTAGAGGAGGCTATCCGTAAACCGTTTCCGTTTACGTCGGACTGGGACGAAGTGAATGCTTCCATGTCGGACCTAGCAGGTGGCCCCGGTATGTCTGGGCTTGGAGGAAACGGTCGGAGCCAGAACGGAGCTTCCCGGGCAGCTCAAGGACCGATCCCGGTTAACGCCAATCCACACCCTGCTAGCGGTGTGCGTACGCCAACAGATATCATGAGACAACGGCGGGTTAGAGAAGCTCGCAAACAAGCGGAACAGGAAGCAAAAGATCGGGAGCAGGAGGAAGCCGAGCGCAGGCAGCTACAACAGGAGCAAGCCAAGGCCCAGGCTGCCCAGCCCTACCCTGCTGGCGTTGCTGGCGAAAGACCGACGCAGCGAAGAGCTGCACCGAGAGCCCCAGCTGGCACAGAACCTCGCACTACATCTAATGTCCCGGGACCATCTCCGACGAGCCCACGTCGGCCAGACGTTCAGCAGAATCCTACCAGTGCAGCTCAAGCCAGACAACCCGCTAGTGCTCCGTTCGTATCGCAACAAGTACCTCAACAGGTCCCGCAGCAATCCTCGCAGTCTAAGCTTCCCTCTCAACCTCAAGGCGCACCAGCCGCATCTCAACAGCCGCAGCAGCAACAGCCTCGACGTCCTGGTTTCCCGCATGCCTTTGAACGGTGGGAAACACTCTCGTCCCACTGGGAGGGTTTGACGAGCTACTGGATCCGCAAGCTTGAGCAAAACAATGAGGCGCTGGAGCGGGATCCTCTCAGTCAGCAGATGGCGCGCCAAGTGACTGACCTCAGCGCCGCTGGTGCCAACCTCTTCCATGCTGTTGTAGAATTACAGCGCCTCCGAGCATCGTCCGAGCGAAAGTTCCAGCGATGGTTCTTTGACACGCGCGCTGACCAGGAACGATCCAAGGAGCTGCAAGGTGAACTTGAAAGACAAATCCAAACCGAAAGACAGGCACGCGCGGAGGCAGTGGCTTCGGCCCAGAAGGCGGAGAGTGACAAGACTCGTGTCGAGGACCTGCTCAAGGAAATGCGTCGCGAGCTCCAGATCTCGAAAGACGAAGCTCGTCGTGCCTGGGAGGAACTTGGCCGCCGCGAACAGGAAGAGCGGGACCGCACGAATTCCCTGCGTAATGGAGAGCCCACTTTGGTAGGCGGAGTACAAGTCGTACCGATGATTGCTGGACTCCCTCGGCGGGATCCAGCTCGTCCTCCAACTCGAGAGGGCCCTTACACCGGTGAAGGGAAGACCACGGAGGATATATATGCTGATACTCCCGTATCTCCTGTCGGAACGGACCCGTTCATGGAAGGGCAAAAACTTCACGAGTCCGATGTGCAGGGTTACCCACAGGCGCCAGCTCCCCCTACGACCGGTGCCCAGAGTCAAGGACATTATGCTGGTTACTACGAGCCAGAGGCTCCCTATCCCCCGCGCACCACTGCCGGTCATGAAACCAGCTTAGCCAGCAGCGAGCCTGGCGACGACTACGGATATCAGCAAAACCCGCAAACCCGACAAATGGCTTACCCTCGGTCGGAAGAGAGCGATGACTATGAGCAAGCCTCGCTCGAGGACAGCGAAGGTGGATACCCGACAAGCAGTATGCCACCGACGTCTGACTCAATGTACACCGGTTACGACCAATCGGTGGATTACAGCGGCTCCGGCTGGGGCGTCGGATCCGGATGGGAATCTGTCACTCCCCGCCATCGCCATCCGACGCGTCTTAGCGATGTCCTGGAAGAGGAGGAGCCCCGGACGACCCCGAGCCGTGCGAGCCGCGCCAGCCAGGCAAGCAGGAGTGTACAATGAGTACGGACACATTTCATCTCATCTCTTTTGGTTCTTCATTCATATTCTACAATTGGTCAGTTGCGGGTTTTATATTGGTTTTCATTCTTCATCTTTCCTTCTTGTTACTTGCCGCGATACTCCAGCCGCGTTTTGCTTTCAGTCAGTTGTCAGTTGTCGTCGTCATGGTTTCAGCACATAGACTCGGAGCAGGAAGCGGGAGTAATCTGTAATTCTAGTGATGATACGACCGTGGATATACGCCTCAATAAAAGTCTTCTGCAAATGCATTGATGTAAACCGCCAGCCACCCTTATCAGTTCATAGCCTAAGGCAGAAATCTCCAACCCACACCCACCAAAGCTTATCCAGCTCCCCTCACCAGCCGGACTCCGACGCTTGAACACACCGACCAACATCCCCCTCAACGACACCTCACAATCCCATTGAAAATGTCAGCTCGAACCGACGAGCCGCAATCGCTATCACAAGCGCAAGCGCAAGCGCACACAAGCACAAGCTCAAGCTCAAACTCCCCCCTCCCACCCCACCTCGACCCAAAAACGTACCCGCGAGCCGTCAACACGACGCACACCCCGCAAGCCAATGCCAGCAGCAGCAGCAGCAGCAGCAACAACCCGAACCCCGCCGCAATCCCAATCCCAGTCCCGCTCCACCTCGAACTCACCTACGACGCCCTCTCCCCCGACACCGCGCTCCGGCACATCTCGTCCCCCTCCAGCGGCGCAAACATTCTTTTCCTCGGGACCACGCGTGACACATTCGACAACCGGCCGGTTGCGCGGCTCTCGTACACGACGTACCCGGCTCTCGCGCTGAAATCGCTGCACCGGATTGCCGTGGAGGCCGTGGAGAGGCACGCGCTGAACGGGGTGTACATTGCGCATCGGCTCGGCGAGGTGCCTGTGGGCGAGGCGAGTATTGTTGTTGCGGTTGGCGCGGGGCATAGAGGGGAGGCGTGGGCGGGCGCGGAGTGGGTGCTTGAAGTTGTGAAGGAACGGGTTGAGGTGTGGAAACGCGAGGAGTTTGTTGATGGGGGGATGGAGTGGAGGGAGAATCGGGAGAGGGATGGCTTTGGGAAGTTGAAGGGGAAAGAGGAAGGGGGAGAGGAGGTTGGGTCTGGGTCTGGGTCTGGGTGAGGAAATGTGGTTGGGATGGTTGAATTGGATTGGAGAGCTATGGTACATGGCGTGACATGATATGAGGTGACAGATATTATAGATACATGGATGGCGTATGGACAGAAGAGACATTTAGTCCTTCTTCAGAGGCTTGCCTTCTCTCTTCCAGTCGTTGATATGCTGCATGATCGTCTTCGTCGCGGACTCGGGCGTGTCCTGTCGTCCGATACACTCGACAAAGTCTCCCTCGGGATCTATAAAGAATCATTTCGCATTAGCATGACCCAAGACCCAAGCCGGAAGGCCGAACAAACTCACCCATGAGATAGAAGTAGATGCTGTGATCAACCAAGTAGTCCTCGCCGGGCTTCACATCGCGCGGCGTGCTGAAGTACACTCGGTACGCTTTGCACACCTGCTTGACCTGGTCGTACGTCCCCGTCAAGCCGACAATATCCTTATGGAACTCCTGCAGGTAGTTGCGCAGCACCTCGGGCGTATCGCGCACGGGATCGCATGTAATGAAGACAGGGACGAAAATGTCCTCGCCCTTGTTGTTCTCCTTCACTTGGTCGATGATCTCAGCCATCTTGTCGAGCTCGTCGGGGCAGATATCGGGGCAGTGCGTGAAGCCGAAGTAGACCTAGTAAAGATAAATCAATCAGAATCGACCAATCTAAACAACTGTATGACTCCGGGAGCGGAAAAGACGATCGGGCGAGCTTACAAAAGAGTACTTCCCCTTCAAATCCTCCTCGGTAAAAACGTTTCCATTCAAGTCCTTTAGCACAAAGGGCCCGCCAACCTTCGGCCGCCCGACACCTTTGCTCATCTCCGCAATCCGCTTCCGCTCCAACCGGTCCTTCTCAAAGCGGAAGTAGACGATCATTCCGGCACCAGTGAGGACGAACAGGAGCGCGGCTTTCCAGGAGAACGGACCCGTGCTGTTGCGCTGGCGGAGCTGGCCCATGGTGCGGGCTTTCGGGCGGGCCGGGGTTGTTGAGAAGGGCTGCCATTGTGTGCAGAGTGGCGTTGTGAATCGGGGGATGTTTTGGGAGAGCTGGGTGCGGGATTGGGGGGAGAGGAGAGATGGGCGGGTCGTGCGGGCAATGGTCCGCGTTAAAGATCGGAGTGGTACAGACATTTTGGCGGTTGTATTGGAGAATTGAGAGGCTGGACTCGAGTGAAGCTTTTCCTAAGTTGCGGGATCTCCAGATGCGCTGCTCGGGATTTGTTGCTTCCTGAGGCAGGGATGATCACGTGAAGCTTCATCCTAGCCAACAAAGTCTTCATCTAGATCCTACATCGTAACGGAGAAAAGACTGAACTTCATTGATTAATTGGTTACTATAAGTGCTCTGACAATATTGCACTTAGCGACAAGTTGCTCGTGTCCAAGCTGTGTATCTATTCTAAATCTATTTTAGCAGGATCACGACCGCCTCGTACGGCCGAAGTGTCCATTGACCACCTGAAACCCTCCCCTGCGCTGCACTTGCAGAGTCATAAGTGTCTAGCAGCACCTCCTTGATTTGGTCAAGTTTGTGTGCCGCGGCATCCCATGTCAACTCGCGGTCTGTCCAGTTGGCCAACACCAAAGCCTTGGAGCTGTCGTACGTCCGGGTATACGCATAAACTTCCTGGTTATCACGGTCGACGAGCTCGTAGTTGCCGTACACGAAAATATCAGTGTATTCCTTTCTGAGTTTGAGGACTGAAGACCAGTAGTGGTACAAGGATTGGGGGTCCTTTACTTGGTCTGCCGCGTTGACTCGAGTATACTCTGGGTTAACGGACATCCAAGGCTTTACGTTTGGCCCGGTGAACCCGCCATTGGGCTCGTCGGACCATTGCACGGGTGTGCGGGCGTTATCTCGGGATTTCCTTTGATACTCTTGACGGGCAATCTTTTGTGCCTCGATGTCTGATGGCTTGGTTTCCAGCAAGCTAGAAAAGTCAGAATTGTTCCGTCTCAAACGGAGTGACATACCCTTTCCAGTGGTTGAGACAGTCGATGTCCTTGTACTCGTCCATCCCCCATTCAATAGGGACATTGCCCATTCCTATCTCCTGACCTTGGTAGACGAATGGGGATCCCGCGTGCAAAGCTAGGACGGTGGCCAGCATCTTTCCAGCTGCTGGTCGGAGAGCCTGAGGGGGATTGACATAACGGTCAATTGATCGAGGCTGATCGTGGTTTTCCCAGTACAGGGCGTTCCAGCCGCCGTTGTCGTACATAAAGACCTGCCAGCGTTCGAAGAAGGCTTTAAGGTCAGTGAGTTTCCAGCTCCCAGGCTTGAACTTGTTGCCCCAGGCGGCGTGGTCGATGTCGACGTGTTCAAAGTTGAAGATCATGTTGATTTCGTCGCGGTCATGGCGAACCGCCTTCAGCACTTCATCAGTATCCTTGACAAAAGGCATCTCTCCAACGCTGAAGGCATTGTAGTCCTTGAGTATCTTTCCAATACCCTGCAGATATTCATGCAAACGCGGCCCATTGGCATAGTACCTGTCCCCCCACTGCCATGTAGCGTCCGGGTCTTGGTTTGGTGCGTCGGGAAATGCCTGATCTTTGCTGATAAAGTTGATGACGTCCATGCGGAAGCCATCGGCACCTTTATCTAGCCAGAAGCGCACGATATCGTGGACTGCCTTTCGCACGGCGGGGTTCTCCCAGTTCAAGTCGGGTTGTTCAGTGGCGTATAGGTGCAGGTAATATTCTCCCGTCGGCTCGTCGAACTCCCAAGCGCTTCCTGTTTACGTTAATGTCTGACTATTGATGGAAAAGAATATATTACCTTGAAAATGCGATACCCAGTTGTTCGGAGGTTGACGGTTCCCATTCTCATCATAGCGAGGTGGCCGCCAAACATACCAATCACGGAACTCGTTATCCTTCGAGCAGCGAGACTTCTTGAACCATTCATGCTGGTCGCTGGTATGATTCACGACCAGGTCCATGAGGAGCTTCATACCCCTATCGTGGCAGCCCTTGATGAGCTTCTCGACGTCTGCGACCGTGCCATATTCATCTGCAATGCTGTAATAGTCGGCGATATCGTACCCCATGTCCACCTGGGGAGATTTGTACGACGGGCATAGCCATACGATATCAACTCCGAGGTCGCGGATATAGTCGAGCTTCGAGATGATACCGGGAATGTCGCCAATACCGTCATCGTTGGAGTCCTTGTAGGATGCAGGCCAGATCTGGTAAACGGAGCTTTCCTTCCACCACGCACGATGGATATCGCTAGGCGGTTTGACAGGTGCTGGGCTCATTTTGCTCGAGTAACTAGTAGTAGATGTTGCCGCGAGTGATTGATGTTATGAGTGAGAGCAGCTTGGAGAGTATGCCGGGGAGGGGTAACGTGGGGATAGCCATTGGGGAGCGGAGACCTAGCCCCTCCTAAACTGCCAGTTGTCCAGCTGTCGTTGCTTGAGAGTCAAAAGTCAAGAGCCAGTGAGATATAAGGCATTGGCCCACCGGCCATTTGACCAGGAGGATTGGGCCACTCTTCAAATTGATACATTGTGCTGCTAATCATTACGTCATAAATAAACGCATGTGGGGACAGCGTTGGTCGAAAAGATGGACAACAAATATACTCCGGAGTACGGCGTAGCTCTGTATCGATAGCACAGAACAACAGGCCAGGGCGATTGGAGACACTGTATCTTTGTGAGAGCCTGAAAACGGCATGGAGCTTGGACTCCAGCTTGGGCTCAGGTGACATCCCGGAAGCGGCAGGTCTGGCGTTCCGAGCTTTGGCCAATGACGGGGTGGGACTCGTGACTGGACCCTGTGCTCTAAAAATGGCGAGTGGGGCCTCGAGAGTCTGTTCCTGGCCGGTGCCTGGAGCTACGGCGCTCCTGTCTCAGCCGCTTTCTACCATCCTCGTCCCTCGCTGGAATGTGATGGCAACGCATTTGGTAGGCGACACCCATGGTAGCATGGCCAGCTTTTCTGGCTTATTAAAAAGGATGGCATCAAAAAACATTCGTCAAGAGTGCCGATGACCCCTGCCGATTGACTCGATTCTTTCAGCCATGATTACGATGACCCGCTGGAATCTGAAGCTAATCAAGACGGCTGCCGCCGTGTTCTGTGCATGCGTGGTCCTCGCCTTACTTTTTAATAACCAGGATGGCTACCAGTCGACTAGAAAGTTGATCTATGCCGGTCGGTCTCGCCTAGAGAATGCCATGTTTGAGCGGATCAAAAATGAGACCCTAGGGGTGCGCTGCCAGCCTACCAATTCGTGCTAAGAAACAAGACATTGACATCCTGCAGTTTCAGCATATTTACGCCATTGGGCTCAAAGAACGAACAGACAAGCATGATTCGCTCACATTGGCCGCCTCGGCAACAGGGATGAATGTCGAGTGGCTAGAGGGCGTTCGACCCGGCGACGTATCGCAGAAGGCTCTTCCACAGGTATACTCGCTTCCAACCTCAGGTGTAATATGTTCTAACCCACCTAGGGAATGGACAATCCAGACATCCCATATACCGTTGTCTTGTGCTGGCGTGCGCACATGAATGCATTACGAAGGTAGGCACTCTTTGCATTGGGGCTGGCACCTGCTTACCAGAGACAGCGTTGTTGAGAACAAATACGCGACAGCTCTTATCATGGAAGACGACGCCGATTGGGACGTGGCAATCAGGCCCCAATTGCGGGAAATCGCTCGAGGCGTTAGAGAGCTCTCCGACAACCAAAAGGCCCCGAGAAAAGAACCGTACGGCACAAACTGGGACCTTCTTTGGGTGGGAGGATGCGCCACGTTGCAGGGCAGAAACGAAACCGATCTTTATATGATCCCCGACGACCCTACCACGCCCGCGCTTGACAATCGCGGCCCCTGGGAAGGGCCCATCGGGCCACACGACAACTGGAGAAACCAGCACCCGGAGGTCTCCATGGACTCTACGCGATTCGTCTTCCGGGCGGGCCACGGCTGCTGCTTGTACGGATACGCCGTGACCTACGAAGGAGCACGGAAGATCCTTGCGGCTCTTTCGCTAGAGCGTAGCGCGGAGGTCGACAATTCGCTGGGCGATCTCTGTGGAGGCAAGAACGGGCGGCAGCAGATCCGGTGTTTCGGAGTGTATCCGAACGTAATTGGCACCTTCAAGCCGGCAGGGCCAAATTCACGGCATTCGGACATCCAGAACTATAGCTCGACGGAGTGGAGGGAGGCGGAGTCGTGGAACATGGTGTACAGCACGAGGATGAACCTGCATCGGCTGCTTGCGGAAGAGGAGACGGTGTATTCGCAGTGGAACACTTCGTTTGTGCCGTGGTCCAGGGGTGAGGTCAAGCCGGGAGAGGTGCGGTATCCGCGGGGGTATGTAGTGCGGGGATAGCTGCATTCATCCGTGTCTTAAATGTCAATCTAGCATAGAATTAATATAATGTAACATAAAAGGTCGAGTCGCCCAGTGCGACACCGAGCCCGCGGAACGCCAGGAACAGGACGAACAAGAGCCAGCCCTGTGACCCACCGTGACCGAGCTGGGACCCTCTCTTGACCAGAAATCCGGCCTGTGATCGAAGTGGCTCCTCGAAGGTGATGTGTCAGCTGGCTGCAGCCAATGGCATTCCTCGCTTAGGCCGCATTTGTAGGCTGGAGGCCCCAGCAGCCCAACTAGCCTTGTTCGGTGCTGAGGCTATGGCTCCGGCTGACTCCCCACGCCTTTGTCCCCTTTCTCTTAAACAACCATGCTCGGCTGCTCGCGGCCTCTAAAGATGTTTCCTGCTCCTCCTGGATCCTTCTTCAATTGCTCCCATTATGGTTTACTCGCAGAACCCCGATCACCACGATGCAGAGGATAATCTCCGCCTTGCCGAGAAGGACCCTGAATCTCCAACCCTGGAGAAGTACGGCCCTGGATTGGAGAAGACGGGGGAGTCAACCGAGACGCCAGAGAGTCGCCATGTGCGCTTTTTGATATGGACGATTCTGAACGTCACCTCGACTGTTGGCATTGTGAGTGCCTCCGACCGAGTCTTCCTTGTCCTGTGGCTTGCGCTAACCGCCAAAAGGTGTTCACAAACAAATTGATCATGTCCGATCCCTCCTTCAAAAACCGCCAAGTTTCGCTCGCATGTTACCACTTCTTCATCACCGGCGCTGCACTCTGGATTGCATCACATCGTTTCTTCGGCGTCTTCGTCGCGAAACCGGTCAGCCTCAAGCAGATGACCCCCATAGCAGCCGCCATGGCCGTACAAGTCGTGCTCCAGAACCTATCGCTCGCAAACTCTTCAGTCATGTTCCACCAGCTCGCGCGTCTACTCTTGACCCCGGCAGTCGCGTTGTTAAACTACGGTCTCTTCCGAATCAAGACTCCCCGCGCCGCGATCATGCCATTGATCCTTTTGTGCACTGGGGTCGGAGTCGTCACATACTACGACTCACTCCCATCTACGGGCAGTGGAAGCACCACTTCGACCCAAGGTGTGATTTTCGCACTGACCGCCGTCTGCGCGAGCTCAATATATACGGTTTGGATAGGACAATACCATAAACGGTTCGAATTGAGCAGCATGCAGCTGCTTTTGAACCAAGCGCCTATCAGCGCATGTCTGCTTTTGTGCGCTATACCCTGGGCAGAGACGACCCCTGCTGTATCGTCGGTCCCGACGTCTATGTGGAGTATGGTTTTACTGGCATGTTGAATCCTCCCCTGCGCCTGCTTCAGCGCTAACCCGACATAGAGCGGATTGCTCGCGTGCATGGTGAACCTCTCTCAGTTTTATATAGTCGATGCTGCTGGTGCCGTGAGCGGCGCGGTCATTGGCCAGCTCAAAACCTGCATCATTGTAGGGCTGGGCTGGGCATGGAACAACCACGCCGTTCCGCGCCAGAGCGTCATGGGGATTTTCATCGCGTTGACTGGGATGAGCATGTAAGTTTTTCGCATTTTATTTTGTTTTGCATTCGAAGCTAATCGATGGCAGGTATATGAACATTGTTCTCAAAAATAGATGATCTATATAACCTGAAATTATATAACGTTTCATGCTCGCGGTTGTTGATTCTGACTTTGAATCGTCCCATTAATTCCCGGGCCACGAGCCGTCGAACTCAAAAGGTTGAGTAGAAACTTTGAGGAGCATGGCCGCCATGGAGCCATGGAAAGCCCGTCTTGGTACGGAGACTGTACAGCCTCATATCGGGCAGAGGGGGTATCGACTCTGCTGGAGTCCTGCTGAACACTTTACATTGAACTAGATGCTTGGACTGAAGAATACGAGATGGTCACGAGCTGATGAAGGCCGTGGAGAGCCGCAGGCACCACGGCACCACTCACCGTAGGGCTCAGGCCTCTCCCCACAACCAAATACGAGGACAACGCTGATCTATTCTCCCAGCCAACCACCGCAACACGAGCAGCCTCGATGATTCGCCAAATTTCAGGAATACGAGATCGCGCACTTGCCAAGGCCTTGTCGGCAGCATTGGGTAGCCTTCGCGAAACTTTTACCATCCCGCCTCGTGCCCGTGAAGTGTATATAAACAATGGACCCAAAGAAAGTGACATGGCTTCCCCAGTGTACTTGATCCGAAGCGACACCCTTCTGCGCTACCTATTCTGACCATAATGGCCGTCCTCCGCTGGTCTCTCCTCCTGCTCCTCTGCCTTTCTATCTCATTCTCCACCCTCTGCAATGCCGCCAACTCAAAATCCGCCCGCGACTTCTTCGAACCCCTACAAACCAAACCACGGCAGAAGTCCGCCGCCGCACGCGGGAACTCGAGCATCGCCGACATCGCAGCGCGAGACGTCGCCTTCAACCCCTTCTCCACCTCTCCGGATCTCGAGAAACGCCAGTATTCCTGCCCCTCAGGCTACTCCCTCTGCACGCGTATGTCCAGTCCAGTCCAGTCCACCCACCCCCCCACACCCATACCTACAATACGTCCTTCTGACTAACTAAACCATCCCAGTCTCCCGCCGCTGCTGCCCCTCCCCCAGCGACAGCTGCTGCCTCGATGGAACCTGCGTAATCGCAGCCACGGAATCGTGCTGTCTAGGCGGGGGCGCATGCGCCGAGGGCCGCAGCTGCTGCGACGACGGGTGCATGCCCGACGACGCGAAGTGCTGCCTCCTCGGCGACGGCTACTGCGAGGCCGACGAGCAGTGCTGCACGACCGGGTGCGCGCCGGCCGACGGCGAGTGCTGCCTTGGCGAGGGGTACTGTCCCGCGGGCCAGAGGTGCGTGATTCGGAATGGGCAGAGGGGGTGTTCGGGGACATCGAGCTCTAGCTCTAGCTCGAGTTCTAGCTCTGATGATGATGATGATGATGATGATGATGATGATGACGAGGAGACGTCCGTAACTACATCCTCGTCTTCTTCCTCCTCGTCCGTGTCGACATACACGCAGGTCATCTACTGGTACTACTACGTGTACTGGTACATCGAGGTCTGGTGGTATGTCGAGGTCTCGGTGCAGACGAGCACGCTGGCGCTGACGTCGTCGTCGACGCGCACCTCGTCCACGGCGACGGTGTCGGCGTCGAACTCTGCCGCTGCGAGCGCGCTGTTTGAGAGTGAGAGCGAGAGCGTCAGTGCGAGTGCGACCAGCACGCCGGACCTTGATGATGTTCCGACTAGGACTACGACGACGACGTCTAGGACTTCTACCCGCGCTACGGAGACGGCGACGGAGACAGAGACGGAGACGGATGATGCTGATGATGATGCTGATGAGACGGGAGGGCTGACGGCTAGTGCTGGCCCGGCGCCAACGGGGGCGGCTGGGGACGATACTTTTATTCCTGCTGATACGGCTGCAGGCTTGAGAGGGGGTAGCTGGGGATTGGTGGTTGGGGGTGTTGTTAGTTTGGTTTTTGCTTTGATGGTGGCTTTATAGGATCGATGGTTGAAGGTTGTTATACCTCGGACACTGAATCAATCGTATTTCAAATGTAGTATGACAGACCAGCTGTTCTATACTTGTCTGCGCCTATCTCAACACCTAAACACCTCTAGTAAATGCACCCGCCCATAATATAAAACATGTCCCAAAATCAAACCCTCAACTCCTCATCCTTGATATGATCATCCGTGAAGACCAAGCCCTCCGGCCTGACAACGCCATCCGCAAAAACCGCCTCCCAATGCTTCGTGACCTTCTCGCATAACCTCCTCTTCCTTTTCCACGACTCAAACACATCCTCCAACTCACACGTAACACCCCTCACCTCCTCCCAGAACATCCTCTCGGCATCAAACCCAATCCTCCTCATCGCACTCTCCGGATACGTCCACAGCCGCGTGCGCTCCCCGTCGAACCCGATTAGCTTGTCGCCCATGAGCTCGTTCCCCGGATTGAACTCTGGCGCGCCGGCGTGGATGAAGAAAACCCTAGGCGCCTTTGCAATGCTGCTGTCAACAACGCGGTACTTCCCCGCGCTGGTGAGCGCGTAGTCTTCCACAGGGTCGGCCTGGATAAAGCCTGCGTTGATAGCGACCTGGTCGTTCCAAGGCGTGATGTTCCCGATGTCGACCACGGCTTCGCTGACGGCGTAGAACGGCGCGTTGAGTGCTGCTGCGGCCTGCAGGAAGGTGTCTTTGTCGCCGGCGCCTGGGGCGCCCTGGTCGAGCAGCGGGTAGTAGTAGTCCGGCCCGTGGTAGTTGTAGTATACTGCCAGAAGGAGGGTCTGGAAGTGGGTTTTCTTGTTAAAGAGGATCACGCCGGCCTCTGAGGCCTGCCGCGCTGTGGATGGGGGGTCGGGCTGGCGCGATATGTTGAAGTAGACTGGGGCGGCGGTGAGGGCGAAGAAGTCGGGCCAGGTTACGAGGCCGGTGGTTGTGAAGGGCGGCGAGGTGAGGAGGGGCGCGGCGTCGTGGAGGGGCACGCAGTCTGCGTCGAGCCAGAGGAAGGTTTCAAAGGAGGTGAAGAGCATGGAGAGGGCTTTTAGTTGGAAGCCGGAGATGTCTTTTTGATTGCTGGCTGGGTCTGTGTTGGGGGTGTGTTCGGGCTTCATGATGTCGGAGAGGATAAGGCATTTCACGTTCAGTGGTGGGAGCACCACGTCGCAGATGTATGGCTCGTACTCGGACTGGTCTCTGAGGAAGAGCTCGATTGGGAGGGTTGTGCCTCTTCGTCGAAGTAGTTTCAGCGTGACCACGAACGTGGGAAGGTATGTGCCGCCCGCGGACGAGACGATGCCCGTTGTCCCTGGGATGTAGGAGCGTGGTCCCTTCAGCTTGCGCATAGCCTTGACAAATCCACTGTGTGCGTCTTGCATGGGCCGCTGGAGCTCGTCTGCGTTTGTGATGTAGTTCTGGCGCGGGAACGCGTTGACTGCGTCGAATCGCACGACGCCGGGGCCATCGTCTTGGGTCGGCTTAGGGCATTTCGGGGCATGTCGCTCCAGCAGCGGGTGGAGACGCTGCCACAGCTGAGGGCGCTGCTCTGGGATTGGAAGAACGACGTTCGCGTGTCGGTGCCAGAAGTAGAGTGTGTTGAGCAGGAAGAAGACGGCGACGAAGGTGGGGATGACAGCCCTCCGACGAGCCAACATTGGGTTGGGCAGTCCTTTGAAGTTCAAATAGCGGTGGACTTGAAGCAAAGGATTGGATGGGTGAGAAGATGAAGGAAGGACAGACTTTGAGGAGCAGAATTATGAGGTCGAATAGGAAAACAAAGCAGGTCAGCCGTGACGGGATTCGTGGTCTGACATGCGGAGGAGTCCACATTCCAGTACCCACTGGTCGCGATGTTGTGATTGCATTGCAGGAGAAATAATCTCTTGCCTGTTTTAAATGACGTCTTTGTCCCTGAGTCGGCTAGGCGCATACGTAAGTGCTGTGATTGGGGTGCTTCAGACTAGGGCTCCAAGTGGATTCGATTCCCTGTGCGGCGCAGGCGATCCGCGTTGGCCCCAAAGCCTCAGGCGGCTATGGGCTATTATTAAACATGAAACATGGTGCTGCTATCCTCACATTCCACCATACAAAGCATTAGGCAACAAGGATAGTTGGATAGATACATTTTAGAATGAAACACGCTCCCGTATATACAGTATGATGACGTCCCGCCGTTATTAGTAGTCCAGATTATATGTTCCCGCACTGTCTCGCGTAGGTATTTGGGATAAGGTCAGGCATGTAATTCCTGCGGCAACATGGGGTACCTGCCGGCACTGCTTGCCCCGTCTACCTCGCCCACTTTCTGTGACCAGCGGCGCGGCTCCTGGTAATATGGCCCATGCCCATCGTAAACAGCGCCATAGCTGTCTGTGGTCTCCGCAGCCGCCGATTTCTTTGCTTTTCGTGAACGCCAGAACCAGAGTCCGACAGCAGAGAAGGCAGCCAAACCGCCGACCCCGATGCCTACTCCTATACCAACCCCGGCGCCGGTGGATAGCCCTCCATCAGAGGTCTCTTGCCGTTCAGGTTGCGAAGTTCCAGTAGTAGAGGCGGCAGCGTTCTCGCTCGCTGACGTGGTTCTCTCCGGATTGACCGTTGTAGTGCTTGTAGCAGTTGCAGTTGCGATTGAAGAAGATGAAGAAGTCGTTGGAGGAACAAAGAGGCTCGAATCGGTAGACACTAGCGCGACGGTTATGGGTTGCGCCCACATGGTAACGGGGCCGACAACCTGTGTTGAAGTTGTTTCCTGGCGGACTGGTATAATGGTCGAGTTTCCCTTTGGGTAGATGCTGGTGCATCCCGCGTATATATCTGAGCCTCCATCGTTATACGAAAGAATTGAAGTGTAGTAGTCGAAGTCTCTGGATGGCCAGTATCAGTATGTAGGTCATTGAGTGAGGCATGATGGACGCACGAGAGACAGCAGATGGCAGTAGTCACCTCCTTGTCGACGACCACATCAGCAGACGCGTAGCCTACAGGACAGTATCCTGGGCTGTACACCTGCGATGCCTCTACCCGCCCAATGCCGTCAAAGCTGGACGGGAAGCAGGAAGATACAAGGGTATGGGCATTCTGCATTATCAGGCCGCCCTTCACGTTGTTCGCACCCTCGGGCTCGTACGTCCAGGATGTTGCACATGTTGCAGGAGGCGTAAAGACCTCTGTCATGGAGAACGCTGTAACGATGCCCTTGATCGCCATGTCGACTGCATGTACTTTGGAGGGGAGGGCAGCACAGACAGGCAGAACAGAAGAACGAGCGGCTCTCAAGCCAGGGTTTGACTTGGGTCTTGGGGGGTGGAAGGGAATGGACTGGAGACATTCTGGCGCAGGGGCGGCTATGGCGTGAGAACCCTTGTTGATAACTGGTACTTAATTTGGACTCTCGAGTACAGAGTACTCCGTAGCGACAAAGACCTGAGTTGGCCGCTATCACGGACTAGGCACAGCCAGTTGAGTAACTTGAGTGCTTATTGGGACGGCGCGAGGCCGGCGGCTAAGGAAGGCCATCCCTGCGCCGCCCCACCAATCACGCGGGGCCTGCGCAGGGTCTATGCCAGCCCGTCGTGGACTAAACACTTGCCGCAGTCATTAGCCGCTGCCCATCCGTATGTTTTCTTCTTCCTGGCGGTGGCCAGCCTGCTGCTGTCCTCCACCCTTCGTTCTCTCCCTCTTTCCCCTCTGTTGACCTCGTCCATCTTTCCAACCGCACGGGTCTGGAAGGATGTCCCAATCTTTCTGTATATAGAACCGTCATTTTTGCATATCTCTATTCACATTCTTCATGACTACAGGATTCAAGCCCCGCAGTAGGGGGTTCCTGCAGCTCAAGTCAATCCTGCGCGTGGCGGCAGCTTTTATCCTTATCTTTTCCTTGCTCAAGCTGTTTGCGACATACCGTGCGTTATCGAACCCCCATACCCTATTCACGTTATCATCTGACAACATATAGCAAATCATGTATCAACCACCGTCGGTAGCAGGCCTCCACCGACAGTCGGCAAGGTAATGATGATCTACGGCAACAACACCGTCTATGAGCGAGCAGTAGCAACGCATATAGACCATTGCCAGCGACTCGGCTATCCGCTCTTCCTCCTGCGGAGACAGGTCCTCGACGGTGTGTGGAACAAGCTCGCCTACCTCATCTCTCTTATAGTACAGGAACTAGAGAAGCCGGCGGAGGAGCGGCTGGAATGGTTGTTGTGAGTATAATGTTGCCGGAGGGATCCGAAGAAAGGATGCTGATCGTTCGACAGCTGGGCAGACAGCGACACAATCGTAATGAACCCCAACATGAGAGTAGAGACCTTTCTCCCCCCGCCCCACCTCTCGGACGTCCACATTGTGCTTTCAAAAGACTGGAACGGGATGAATGCTGGCGTCTTTCCTATCCGTGTCCACCCATGGTCCATCGAACTGCTCTCCGCCGCCATCGGCTACCCATCTACAAATCCCGGCAAGGATCTCTACTGGGCAGAGCAGTCAGCCCTCGTGAGACTCTTCGAAGAGCACGAGTACTACGCCCGGTCTGTCGTATACGCACCTCTGCGGTGGTTCAATGCATACATGCGCTCTCCGGATGGGGAATCACCGAACAAGGACTCTCCGGCAGACCTCCAGGTGCACCCGGGCGATTTTCTTGTTCACTTCCCGGGTACGCCAAAAGATCACTTCAATGAGACGCTGAGTCCGTACTTGGCTATCGCCGAACAACATCGCCCTGACTGGGAGTTGCCGGTAGAGGAGACAGGGTTTCCGGCGGAGGCGGCGGAATTCTGGAGGAAATATAGTGTCGAGCATAGCATTGATTATCCTGACGGACTGTGACGTGAGGGCTATTTAGTATATATACGCATTGTCATTATGTATCTATATAGATCGAAGACTAATAGTCAGGCGTTGCTATAAAGTCGCTGCACTGCCCCATGACTGCTGATGCCCGATTTCTTTGCATTTGATATTTAGATTGGATACCAATTCAATGAGACCATGACCCCTGCACAGCATCAATCAAGGGTTGTGCTAGGAGAGCATGGCAAACATTCGTTCCTTTCGAGCGAGCTGGTATGTTGTGCTGATAGCCAGTGATTTCCATCCGAAACTTATTAGGTAGACAGCACAGATTCTACAAAGCATACCACTCCCTCAATTTCCTGGAGAGCACTCCCAGGGTTCATCATGCTCATCATGCGCTCCCTTCTCTTTTCCTTTCTCCTTATACCTGCATTTGGGGCCGTACTTCCAAGGTCAACCCCTAAAGGTACGTTCAACGGAGTACCAATCGTAACGCTACCAGTCCGTTCGACCTGACGAAGCCAACATCGCAGAAATCTCCACCGATCTCCTTGCCGATTTCAGCCTTGTGGCCGAATACTCTGCCGCCGCGACCTGCAATGATAATCATAACTCCACCAGTGTCGGGAGTGTCATATACTGCGGACCAGAGCCCTGCCCACTTATCAGCGCTGCAGATACCGAGATCCTTTACTCCTTTTCGAGGTACGTGCCTTCATATGTGATTCCAAACATATTACACCATGTCACGCGGTAATAATTCCTTCTACAAAGGGTCGATCCCGGAGATACAGCCGGCTTTCTGGCCGCTGACCACACGAACGCCCTTCTGATAATCGGCTTCCGCAACACCATGACTATGGCAAATGTTATTACCGACTGGACAATTGGCCAGGTCGATGCCTCCGCCGCGTGTCGCGGATGTCTTGCACATGAAGGATTCTGGGCTGCAGCCATGGCCGCCGAGCAGGTTCTGGATGAATCTGTTAGGAATGCGAAGGACAAGTACCCCCATTACAGACTGGTCGTGACGGGACACAGCTTGGGAGGGGCACTTGCAACGCTCCAAGCTGTTTTCTTGAGAAACAATCGGATCACTGCGGATTTCGTAAGTTCTCTACACCTACTGGTATTCAATTAAATGGGTAGCTGGATGGCTAAGAGACATAATAGTATACATTTGGCGCACCATCAGTCGGAAATTACGCATTTGCCAATTTCATTACGAACGGCCATATCAGCCACAGGGGCGGGAACTACCGCATTACACACCAGAATGACGAGCTTGCGATAGTGCTCTACCGTGTATCGAGAACACCAGCCCTAAGTCGGTTTGTGGCAGAGTATAGCCAGTCCTCACCGGAGTACTGGATTACCTCCGCCTATGGGGATCCGGTCACAACGGCCGACGTGCAAGTCCTTGAGGGAGTTGATAATGATCAGGGAAATCTCGGTAGTAACCGTGGGAGTATGAGGGACCATCTCTGGTATCTAGGGCCCTCGTCTTTCTGTCCAGCGGGTTGATGCTTATCTTGTTATCATTGTTGGAGAAGCCCCTGTCTTAGGTGGTATCTTATCTCTGCCATGCGGGGTATAAGACCATCTGCTCAAACCTGAACCACAGCATCTCATATTTAGCAAAAGATTGTACGCGAACCAAAGACGCATATGAATCAACATGGTTTCTCATCATTCGAACTGGATTGATGGCCAGGAGGCTCCTGCAACTGCAACCACCATTCCGGTCATCAACCCCGCAACTGAGGAACCCCTCGCAACCATCAGCGCAACATCCTCCGAAGCCGTCAACGAGATCATAACCACCTCCTGGAAAACTTTTCACGCAGGCATCTGGTCTAAAAAGGATCCCAGCGACAGATTCACTATCCTATCCAAAGCCTCCAAGCTCCTCCGCAGCCGCATCAATGAGTTTATCGCCCTTGAAACCGCCCAAACCGGCCGTCCCATCCGCGAGATGCGCACTCAACTCGCCCGGGTCCCCGAATGGCTTGATTATTTCGCATCTCTAGCCCGTGTGCACGAAGGCCGCGTAACTCCCTTCAAGGGCGCCGTCATAAACACCCTCACCCGCCTCCCTCTCGGCGTCGTCGTCCTTATAACACCATACAACCACCCGCTGCTCATTGCTATGAAGAAGATTGCCGCAGCACTTGCAGCAGGAAATGTTGTCATTGTCAAGCCTTCCGAGCTGGCACCTCTTTCTGTCTTGAAACTCGGGGCGCTCTTCAAAGAGGCCGGACTTCCAGACGGCGTCCTGCAAATCATATCCGGGTACGGCCGCGAAACCGGGAAATACCTCTGCGAGCACCCCAAGATCTCCAAGATCGACCTCACCGGCGGAATCGCCACGTACAGAGCCATTGCCCCCATCGCAGCAACAAACATGGTCTCCATCACCGCCGAGCTAGGCGGAAAGGCACCCGTCTGCCTCTTCCCAAGCATGGACGCCGAGACCGCAGTCAAGGCCGCCCTTTTCGCAGGTTTCATAGCCAGCGGACAGACATGCGTGACTGGCAGCCGGCTCCTCGTGCACCAAGACATCTACGAATCCTTCAAAGCCCTCCTGGAGAAACGCGTCCGCGCCCTCCGCGTCGGCGACCCAACCGACGAAAAGACGCAAATTGGCT
Organism: Aspergillus incahuasiensis; assembly: GCA_003719405.1. Classification (NCBI taxonomy): domain Eukaryota; kingdom Fungi; phylum Ascomycota; class Eurotiomycetes; order Eurotiales; family Aspergillaceae; genus Aspergillus; species Aspergillus incahuasiensis. The sequence goes on along the minus strand of RHLP01000202.1, from coordinate 164,771 downwards.
CCGTCATCTCCGCAGCCGCCATCCAGCGCTGCGAGTCCTTCGTCGCCCACGCCACAGATGAAGGCGGAAAGATCCTCTGCGGCGGAACGAAGCTCAGCCCTACCACTGCCAAGGGCAAGGGCTTTTTCTTCGCGCCAACCGTCATCGAGACAACCGCTACCTCCGACCTCGCAACAAACGAAGTCTTCGGCCCTGTTCTCGCACTCATCAAATGCACCGACGAGGACGAGATCATCCGCCTTGCGAACGGGACCTCGTATGCGTTGGGCGCGTCGGTGTGGAGTAACGATTTCACGCAGGCACACCGCGTAGCGGACAGGATCGAGGCCGGGATCGTCTGGATCAACGGACACCATCTGAATGACCCGTCGTCGCCGTGGGGCGGGTTCGGGGAGAGCGGCCTCGGCAAGGAGAATGGGGTCGAGGCGTATGAGAGCTATACGAAGGTTAAGAGTACGGTTATGAATTACGGGGTGAAGCCCGTTTGGTTTGATGATGAGGTTGTTGATGCTAGGTATGGGTAGTGTAGTCTGATTGGAGCTTCTGGGGAGTGGGGGTTTATTACTGTTGTGTGCTGTCTGTATATTGTCTAAAGGAATATATATGATAAATGGGCTCATTAGGGGTGTACTGTACACCTACCTGCCATAGTCTCATAAACATAACTATACACAAACCGATGGCATCTACCAAGAAGCTACAGCAAGTAGATAGTGGATCCAGTGAGCTGAGCACAGTTTACAGTAGCTGCAACCACTGTCACTGACGAGTAAAGAGAGGCATCAGGAAAACAGGCTCTATACATGGCCATCTAGTCAATCTGCTAATTCCGCGATACAATCCTTCAACCCAGTCCCCTATGACCTAATCCGTGCCATCCATGCTCCGAACATCCGAAGCACCGGCCGGCGCCTTCCGGGTGCCAAGCAAAGCCAAGCCCTCGAAGTGAGCGCATTGGCTCTTGTGACGCGTCGTACCCTGTGGATTATTGCCGGAACTCGGAATTGTAGCGTCGGCCGAGGTGCTCAAGCTTTCTGGGCGTGGACCAGGAGGCCAAGACGCTCGCTGTGTGGCTTGGAGCGTGCACGCACGCCGCATCTTGATACAGACAGGGAAACGTTTCGAGGTTCATGGAGATGCGATCATTGAGGCTATGCCATAGGCTCAGGACGTAGTTTCCTGGGGCTGCAAATTGTATTCCCCAGAAACTCCGCAAAGCCCTAAGTGCCCGCACTAGACCAAACTAGCAATCTCGTCCGAGCTCCAACAAGGAAGCAAGTAGCCCCTCCACTATCTCCGCGGGCCCTGTCAGGGAAAGAGCGGATGGCATGACTCATGGAATGCTGTCAGGATAGTTCTCAACGCGCTGAGGGGTATGCTTCTCAAGCCTCAACCCACTGGCTGTGGGTAATGTGGACAATGGACGGTGGACAGATTGTTGGACCATTTCGAGAATGAACAAATCCGCGGACGCCTTATCTGATCTGATCTAGAGGAACATGTAGATGAGTATTCTGCGTCGTTGTGGGAAAATGCAACTCCGAGGAGTTTTCTTCTCCAACTTCCAAGGCATGGAGTGGAGTGGAGTAGAGTCGAGTTAGGGTATATAGCCTGCCTCTGCCCACATGCCCTAGCTCGGTTCTTCCTATCCTCAAAGCACACTTCCTTTCCCAATCGCTGTGTTCACCGCAATCATGGCGAACGAAGGGCGACTGGCTCCGACAGCCGATGAAGGCATCATGCAAGAGCATGCAGAGGCACAGAGCACCTTTGCCACATCGACGCTTGTCCCGGATCTGGAGAAAGCCCCTCGCTCTAAAGCAGCTGACAAGGAACCGGAGTACAAGACCATCTATGGCTCTGTGATCGATACCTCCAGTTTGCGCACGGGGGCGGGGGTAGGCGCCGTTCTAGAAGCGAAAGCTCAGCTCCTCAACCAGGCGCTGCTTGATATTGGTATGGGTCGGTATCAATGGGTTCTTTTTCTGATTACCAGCGTTGGGTGGTTCCTTGATAGCGTAGGTGTTGCAGCCCCTTTGTTGGAAACAAATGCTAAGATCAAGTCGTGCGTCGGGTTTAGTTCTGGATAGCCTCATTCGTTGTCATCAACCCTGCTGCGTCTGACGAGGCCATGTTCTTCTTTACCGGGGATAAGTCGGCCTATTTGCCTGTCAGCTTGTTCGTCGGCTTGACGGTCGGTGCAGCGGCATGGCCGTGGATGTCGGACACTCTCGGTAGGAAGTGGATTTTCACGAGCACCGTTGTCCTCATGGGCATGGGAGGCTTGGTTGGTGCTGGTATGCCTTCGTTCACTGGGCTTTGCGTTGTTGGCTGCGTGGTTGGCATCGCGATCGGGGGTAATCAGGTCATCTCCGGAATGATGTTGGTTGAGACGCTTCCTGCTTCGCATCAGTTCTTGGTTGCCATGCAAGGGCTCTTCTGGGGGCTAGGCCAGTTGGTGTCCTATGCTGTTGGATGGTAAGTTGGGTTTATACCGCGACTCAGTATCTATTTAACGTATCTAGGGCTTTCATCGCCGAGTACACATGTGGCACTGGTCCTGACAAGCTCAGCACGGAACAAGCCTTGGGCCATCAGAAGCGTGCTGAGGGTGGAGGAGGAAGCGGCAGCTCCTGCCACTATGTGTCGAACAAAGGCTGGCGCTATGTCTGGTGGACCTTTGGCTGCATCACCCTCTTCCTCTATCTCTGCCGCTTTTTCTTCGCTCTCCGGGAGACACCAAAGCACCTCGTTGCTCGCCGTCGTGATGCTGAAGCTACCCAGATTGTGAAGGATATTGCAGCTTACAACAAGCGCCAGACGTGGTTGACCGAGGCATCGTTCGCCCGTATTGACTCAACAGTCGACGCCGTCGAAACCCGCCAGCAGCCGCGAACCAAAGCTCTCATATCGTCTCTCGGACTGATGGGCGCCCCCGTCCTGCTCCTCCTCTGGATCACTACTGGACTGACATTTGTCCTACACAAAACGTACATCAGCAACTACCAGGCCAGCCATGGGGTCTCAGCAGTAACACCATTGACCGTATCAACGGACCACCTCTTCAGTCGGTACCTCTATGTCGCAATCAGTGCTATTCCGGGGCCCATCGTGGCGGCACTCCTGATGGAAGCCAGGGGCCTCGGGCGAAAGCGCATCGGTGCACTCATTGCCCTGCTCACCGGTCTCTTTATGTTCCTAGCCACCGTGGCGCGGTCCCAGAATGCTGCTCTGGCGTTCCGTTGCATTCTTTCCTTCTTGGAGTTTGCCGGTCTCGCTGTCCTTACCACCTACACTCTCGAGGTGCTCCCGTCTGCTGTCCGTGGGTCGGGGCTCGCGGTTATGGGCTTCTCATGGGGTCTGTCCGGCCTTATTGCACAGATCATCAGCGTGTACGCGGGCAGTGCTGTGGCTGGAGGTGGCCCAGTTTGGTTCTGTGGAGCTATTTGGATTGTCATGGTGGGGGCTTGGTTGGCTCTTCCTCTAGAGACTCGTGCTAAGGCTGCGGCGTGAGTTTAAGAGGATTCTTCTCTCGAGAAAGCCCTTGGTTGCAATGTCTAGGCCGAAGACTGACACGTGATGATGTTAGCTTGAATGAGTTATGAGATACGTGATGATGTACATACTCTAGAGTCTAGAGTCTAGACCCGTGAAAATCTGCAGCATAACAGTGTGGAGTAGCGATGAGCCCCGACCGTGGGGAATGAACCAGCAGAATAACCTCAGCTTTAGACCAAAAGAGGTAACCGACCTCCCACTCGACCGTGAGTCATCCTGAGTCGAGAGACTCAGCAACCCTTAAAAGCCAGGGTGTAGGCCCATTGCCAGAAGATCAATAAACAAGGACGGAAGTACACAAACACTATGGCGACAGACACCCACGCAATCGTCTTCGGCGCAGCCGGCCTTCTCGGCTGGGCGACGCTGAACCAGTTGCTCTCCCCGTCCAGCCCCTTCTCCCGCATCACCGCCGTCATGAACCGCCCGGTCTCCAAGCCCGACCTCCACCTGCCTTCAGGTCCAGACCGACCTTCCCTCGAAATCCTATCGGGAGTCAACCTGCTGCAAGGGACAGCCGATGATCTAGCCAAGCAGCTGCACGAGAAAGTCCCGGGCGCTGAGAGCATCACGCACGTCTTCTATTTCGGTATGCTGCACCCACCCCATCTAGTCAAGCCGCCAGCTACTAAGAAGTATCGCTAGTATTCTCACCATTCGACAATGATCACCTCCAGGAATGCACCCAGAACTGCGACATGGTGCGACGAGTCGCCGGTGCCCTGAACACGCTGGCTCCGAACCTGCAATCATTCGTCTACCCTGGCGGCGCAAGGGTACGGAATATCAATTTTAGAAATGACGACAGCATGGGCTAACATCTCTATTAGGGCTACGGCATCTACATCCCCGGCGGCGTCTTCCAACCACCACTAACCGAATCCATGGCCGACACGCTGCCCGAAGACTACGCCAAAACCGTCGCATACCCCTGGATGCGCCAGATCCTGACCGAAGCCAGCAAAGGCCGCGCTTGGACATGGAGCGAGCTCTGTCCCGACGCCGTGGTTGGGTTCTCGCCAAACGGCTCGGGGTTCTCTCTCGCTCTGCACTGGGCGCAGTTCCTCTCTCTGTACGCGTATAACCACAGACAGGAGCTCGCTAAGGGAAAGGAGGTGCAGGTTCCATATCCCGGAAACGAAGCTGGGTACCGCTCGCTCTTCACGCCCGTGTCTGGTCCGACCCTCGGGAAAATCGCGATCCATGCAGCGCTTAACCCGGATAAATGCGGGCAGAAGATCATCAATATGATGGACAATGACAAGCCCGTTAGTGCGAGCGACTTGTGGCCTGGCATTGCGGCGTGGTTTGGGCTTAAGGGTGTTGGGCCGTTGCCGGAGGGAGGAAATGCAGATGCCGGCCTGAAACCAGGGGAATACATCGACGAATACCGTCATCTGTTTGCTGAGGACGGCAAGCCGAAGGCGCTGACGTGCGGCGTTGGCGCTGGGAACAAGCAGTTGGATTCTTATGGCTGGTGGCTAGTGTTTGATCGGCAGTTCAGTGCTGAGCGATTGAGGGCTGTTGGGTTCTTGGAGCAGCGCGACCCTCTTGAGGGCTGGCTGGAGGCGTTTGAGCTGTTTAGGGAGGCAGGGATTATATTCTAATAACAATTATATCCTAATGACGATTCATGATACCCTGAACATGATCAGATCTAGTAGCATGGCATGCCTTGCACCTTTCGAGTAAAAGTTGTTCGACTGGTAGTCACCATTGCTTTTTGGAGCAAGCTATGCTTGTCCTTTGAAACGAACACTCGAGACATCTACGAGGCAGCTCAATCCACCCGTAAGCATGTGATATTTGAAAACCGTAGTCTGGCATGCGCCTGCTTACTTGGCGAGGGAAGCGAGGCAATCATCGCGTTCAGTACTAATGTGCAGGCAAGGAGACAGATTCGAGACATCCATATGGCGAGCGTTGGGTTCATCATATGATTGAAGTTGGATGGAGCAATGACGCAGTCCGATATACAAGACTGCTAGGTGGCCGTGCGAAAGCCAAAAGATACCCAGAAAAAAGAGATTATTTGTATTAAGAAAGCAGAGCAAATGACGGACCAGTTGACTATCGCTGGAAATTCTCAATCATGTCCGCATGCAGTTTGACTAGCTCTGGTATAATCAAGCTTTCGATCTCCGTGCCCTCGCGGGTTGTGATTTCTTCTCTAGATGACTCCTCACCATCAGCAGCCGAGGCAGACTGCTCCTCTAATGACCGTTTCGCTGCCTCCGCCTTGCCCACCTGGTCCTCGACACCCGAAATGCTCTTACTCCGGCGTGACTTGGGTACGCGGATCCAGCGCTCATGCGGTGGGTTCGGTGTTACAAAGACAACTTCCCATTTTCTAGTTGATAACAAGTTGCCGATAACCAGGTGGTGGGCGTATCGCTCAAGTGCCGTCCGAGCCTTATAGACGAGCAAGTTGGGGTCGGTTTCCAGTTTGAACGAAACGATCATGCTCCCTTCTGGTGACCAGCCGTTGACAAGCTGGTGGAGGAATTTGGGCACCGGGTCGAGGTTGACGACTAGCTTTTTGCTTGACTCTTGTTTCTGTTCGAACCCGCCCGTGTAAATGTCGTCGGCGCCGACGGCCTCCTCGTGGCTTTGAAACTCTTTCGGGATCTCCGACGACTGAATCTTGTGCTCTGCCATGCGGTCACGCGGGATAAAAAAGTCGCTAACTGCGGCGGCTAGGTAGAACAGCGCATTGGGACCGAGGGGGTTCATACATTTCGCGAGCATGCGTAGTTCGAAAAGGTACTCTGAAACTGTGGTGAAGGGAAGCAAGAGAAGGAGGTTGTTTTGTTTCGCGTATCTGTATTTCCGCAGGACGTCGCGCATTTCGTTCTGGTACTCATTGCGCACCACGATAGGGCCGTGGTCTGAGCTGCTCACATCGCTCGGTGAGGCTTCGTCCATAAAGTCCAGGAAACAATTGGTCGAGTGGCTGTAATGCCGGGAGTAGGGCAGTAAGCTGAACTGTCGGTGTAGGAAGATCACTGCATAGCCCTGCTGCAAGAAGTATTCCGCAGACGTCGCACCTCGGGTTCCTGCGGAGAAGTTGTCGATGAAGCGGACGGTCTGGTTCTCAAGGGGAACTGTCGTCCCTCCGGAGGTGACGAGCACCACACGCCGACTTGATTCGACATGATACTCTATGAATGATTTGGCGAGCGATTCATGTTTGGGAAGGGCTTTGGGTGGTGGGTAGTTGTTGAAGTAGGCGGACTCGCTGTCTGCGGGCGACATCTTTGGCGGGGCAATCGGACCCTGCTCACAGAATGCCGATTAGATGGAGGTCAAAGCTGCACGAGGGATAGAAGATGAGGAAATCAAGGAGGGTAAGCCCAGAAGCCATACCTCTTGAACATAAGCTCCTTAAAAATGAGCTCCTGAAGAACGTGCTCCTTTGTACGACGTACTGCCTGGACGTGCCGCTGATGTCAGAACAGTAAATGCGGCCGACGATTGCCGAGGAAGAGTTGCGCGGAGCTAGGCCGTCTTCGGCTTGCGGTAGGTCGGAAGCACATGATTTGCCTCGGAGTTTCCTCGGAGTCAACGAAGCAGTCATTTGCATTTTGCTACATAAATAGCTATGCTGGGTTCACCTCGCGAACCAGGTTTGCGACGTCTTCTCGGATTGTGCCTTGATGCGGGTGCTTCTTACTTATAACCAGCCTTCCGCACCAAGGGCACAGCAGTAGTTAGGGTAAGTCAGACTTGTGTGGAAGATGAAGTCTATGAGGATCCAGGTTTGAACGGCACCGCTCTATATTTTTTGTTCATGACCTTCCTGTTCAGCTCAATTTGGAGGGCTTCCGCCTTAGGCTCTCAGATGGTCAATTTTCTTTCTGCCTATGGTCCAAAACACGAACGGTGCCTTCTGTGAGAATGGCAAGCGCCTGGCAGTGTCAGTTCCGTTTAGGACTGATTGTGCTCGGAAAATAAGACATACCATAATCGAGAGAACTGTGTGTTTATATCCCACGACTCTAATTAGATCAGCAATCTCGTTCTCAGTCATGTCCCCATCTGAACGACCTCCGCCAACAGACCCTCGAGCCTTGCAAAGATCCAGCTGAGAAAAGTAACATCATAAGCATTTCCTAAAATCGACACCAGACGTTGAATTGACACTAAAACGGCCACATGATAGCATGAGCCTATAGCTGAACCTGCCACGGCTGCGGCTCCGTTCTGCGTATGGTTAGCTTCATTCCCAAGGAAGAACTACTAGCAACGCAGAGTGACTTACTGGATACGAAGCCAAGGTTGATCAACGACATCAGTTGTATCAATTATCCACTGGCCAATAACCTATACAGCAGGTATTGCCATGTGCTCACTCCCATAGACCTGCATGGTGGTCAAGGAAGATAACGACTTCGCAATGCTTGACTGATCGTGCTCATTCGACTCGCCATGCCACCGTGCTGCATATTGCTCAAGAGAGCCTCCTCGAGCATTGATTGCGTGACACTCGTGTCCCCTATTGGATAGTAATATCAGCATAAAGGATTCAGTATATCACTACAGTGAAAAAACCTGTCCGGTCTCACCATCTAGATCGCTAAAGCTGCTACCCATACTAGGTGTTCCGTCGCTAATATCCCTTCCCGAAGTTGTAGACCGCCGCGTGCTCATACGGGTGGCATCCGCATTGCGTCGGTTGCTGGGATGATGAACTGGATTGCTTCTTTGGGTATTAGAATGAGTAGCCGGCACTCCAGAGCTGATGGAACTCTCAGATGACTCCGTGGTAACAGACTTCCTGAAGCCATGAGACGCCTCAGCCCCCCGCCGCTGCGGTGCGGAGATGCCCTCTTGCTGCATTCGTAAAGTTGTACTAAGGTCATGGCCCGTTGTCCCATGGGAACCAGATCCATGGCCGCTTGAGAGTGGAAGAAAGGCTGGTGATTCATCATCATCGTCGTCATCATCGTCTCGTAAACCCGGCCGATGGGTTGAGAAGCGCCCAAAACGTTTGAACCCCAAGCCCCTTCGACCTACTGCAGTGTCGTTTTCATCGTCAGAGTTGGACTCGGATGAGCTAGATGTCAGATCTTCTTCTTCGAGCGTGGGCGACCTTTGAACAGCGGCGCTTATCGGAGTTTGCTCGCGCCTGCTCGTCGAAGGCCGTGGGACAGGACTTTCGTATCTCGGTTCTTTTGTTTCCATAGTCGGAGTCCCGGGATGTGACGCCTGAGGTTTGATCTGCTGTACGGTATTTCCGGAGCTTGTCCGCCGCGGAATAGGTGCTTTTCAGAGTTAGCATGGAAGAAGAAACGATAAACGACGAAGCTTACCTCGCAGTGGTGGCGCCTCTTTTGGCTGTGATGCCAATCTAGAAGGGGCACGCGAGTCTAATTGAGCGTTAGCTAACTAGGTCAGATACAGCCTGGTGTTCCTCTCTTACTGCTACTTTGGCCGGCTTTGCTTGGCTGTTCTAGGGCTGTACTGGCGTATATTGACCCGGGAGCTGGCGAAGGCGTGTTCGAATGAGGGTTTGGCACTTTACGCATCTGCGCGCGGACTTGGGATAACTGGCGATCGTACAGCCACGCCGCTTGCTGGAGGAGAAACTGGAGGGTCACATCAAAGCTCTCTGCACTAAAGATGGTCAGCTTGTGAGAGTAACAACCCAGATATTCCATACAGTGCTTTCCCTGTAAGACATCAGTAAAAAATTCTCAAGCCAAAACCGGCGGTCTAGCATACAGTCTATATCGTTACCCTTTGATGGGCGGGAGAGAATGTCCCAAAGGGCTTGGTCCTTGGCTGCGTTCCAATCTACCTGCAATGACAGTGAATAATTGTCCGCATCGAGCAAAATCTAGGCACTTACTGGCGGAGGGTCCACAAAGTCGCCTCTGGGGAAAGGTAGGCGGATCAGAACAGTGAACTTGGTGTTCCCGAGTTGAGTTGGAGACGGCATGATAGGTACAGGTGCTGCATGCAACTCGGGATGTAAGTTGATAATGCAGGAACTATCACGTTTAGACTTGTTAGACTTTGTATATGATGCTAGCTTAGATGTTCAGCAACAAATGAAGGGGTATGCTGATGATGGTAGTGTGATGGAGGCAATGTCCAAGAAGATGAAAGCGGTTGGCCGGGCGTGGGCGAAAGCGATAAACGTTGCAATAAAGCTGTCTCAGGCAAACTGGGGAGAATCCGGTTACAGCCACGGCCTCGTGTGGTCATCCTCTCGCCCCACATGACTCGTTCGTGTACTCCGTATTATTGTCAATCTTCCCATAGGTAGTCCACAAATTCCTCACTTGTATCATGCACAGAACTTGGTTGCATACTAGGAAGAATGTAGCTCTTAACAAAGTAAATCTCACCACATCAGTGCTCATCTAGCATCGATGTCCTTTGCCACTGGTATACTTCCAAACTGTTGGTAGTATACGTTCGAACTTCCACGATAGCGGATCCTTCTCCCGTTCGTCTCTAGGCGGGACCTCAACCAGTTTCGTTATAGCACAACCTAAAGAGGCTCGAACTCCGAGATCCTACAACATGGCATCATCGGCAATTCAAGCCGAGATTATCGAACAGACTGATTTGACTTCTTTCTTGCACATGAGTGCCCGGTTGTCGCGCCATGTTCTTACTCACGTACTTGTATCGCAAAGTGGTTGTGTTTATATTGAGGACTATCGTTGGTCGGAGATCCAATCCGAAGCCAGATGATGTACTACAAATCCTATCTCGGGATCCTCAAAGAGGTATCAAAGCACATGTCTATAAGTCTGGAAAGGCCTCAGAACCCGGACCGGTTCTGATCAGCTTCCACGGCAGCGGATTCGTATTCCCCTTTCATGGACAGGACGATGAGTTTTGCCGACTGATGAGCCAAAGGACTGGATATACAGTTCTGGACGTCCAGTATCGACTTGCTCCAGAAAACCCGTTTCCTGCGGCACTCAACGATGTAGAAGATGTCGTCAAATGGGTATTAGAGCAGCCGGAAAGGTTCGATCGCGCTCGAATCGCACTTTCGGGTTTCAGCGCAGGAGGTAACCTCGCTCTGGCGGCCTCGTCGACTCTCTTCCCTCGCGAGACATTCCAAGCAGTTCTTGCCTTCTATCCGCCGGTCGACCTGGGCACCGAACCCGGCTCCAAGAGCGCTCCAGACCCCACAGGAAAGCCTCTTCCTGCGCGCCTGTCTCGGCTTTTTGATGCATGCTATATACCCTCATCGCATAACCCGAAAGACCCTCGGATTTCACCATATTACGCGCAACCGGATCGTTTCTCAAACCGCGTTCTGATAATCACGGCGGCTGGCGACAGTCTTGCGCCGGAAGCTGAGCAACTGGCGGTGAAAATAAAGGAAGACGGCGGCCGGGAGGTGGTCTCCGCGAGAATGGATGGCTGCAATCATGGCTGGAACGTTTCGCCCAAGAACGCGGTGGAACGAGAAGCAAGAGATAGGGCGTATGACATGGTTGTCACTATGCTGAACGGGCGGTGATAGCTTTGTCTTTGGGGTTGACTTGCGGTGAACAAAGACCGTTGCTGCTAAATGCACGTCCCCTCGTCAGGCTTTGGCGGCGCAAGTTGACAGCCGCGGGAATTCCAGGATGGTGCCTCGGGGGAGAATCATCACGGGATCTTATTGCAAGGCCCACCGATAGCTTCATTTTTTACAAGTCGGAGACTCGGAAGGCATGTATGTGGTTGCCGCAAGCAGTACACTAGACTACTCCGAGTAGGTAAACGTACGATGCGCGGATGATTTAGGACAAACGGAAACCGTACCATGTCCATATGAAGCCCGTAGAGGCCGATTTGGAATCCAGTCTGATTCTTAAAAGACAGTTGGACAGATGGACATGTAGATCATCAATTCATGTGCGACAGTGCGAGGGTCCACTCCCCTGACAATCTGAAGCCGCGGTGCCTGAACCACGGCCAAGTGATGCAGTCTAGCAAAGGGCTGAAACCATGGCTCCTTGCTCCCCAAGGCCATGGCCCATCACTAGTTCACTACAACTACTCACGCCCCAGATTGCCATTCCCTTTCCTGAATTTTCGAACGTGTCCGACGCACAGATTTCTGCTGTTCTTGCCTGCAGAGCGTCCGACGAGGCGAGATGACAAGCCAACGGTCCCTCCTGACTGCATGCTGTGGAGGGCTCTTTGGCGGCGGCAGCGTAATCATGATTCGGTCAGGCGGGTCCTTTTGCAAACAGGGCCCAACAAGATTATTGTGAAGAAGTCCTCCGTAATAATATCCTCCTAAATCCCGTTAATTAGGAGGATCCCGCGCTCGACGCCCAAATCAGGTCGTCAGTTGCGTTCACTAACGATCCGCTGCTCCAGAGTTCTCCATCGCTACGCTATCGATTCACTGACCACAACCAGCTTGCACTCCCCTCTCGTGTTCTTCCTCTTCCGCCCGATCTCCTCCTCAAAATTCAATAGTCATTAATTTTCGAGTCCTCTCTTCCTTCCTGCAAGTCGAATGCTGCTCTGGAACACTTGCTTCTCGTCCACCGTGCTGCAGGTACCGTGGACGAGCCGATGAGCGTTGCGCAATCCGCCTCTCGATAGCTCTTCCTCCAACCTTTACCCGCCGCTCGACCTGTCGCATATAGGGGCTTTGTTTTCTGGCCGACTTCAAACCCCAGCCCTATAACCACATTTTTGATGAATGCGCTGTATATGCGGGGGAGGGTACAGGACTTGCAACTGCATCATGGAGTCGACAAAACCCGTTGGTATTGACGAGGATCGATACCGCAAGGAAGTCCTCTCACTGTCATCTGAAGAAGAGGAAAATGCACAACAGCAACGGTTAGAAGAGGAAGCAAAACAGCTAGGCCTGAGAGTTCCGGAGATCGAGATTGTGGCATCTCTGGCAGCCTCGATCGCCTCAGGAATGGTGGATCTTTCCTCCCCGATCATCTCTTCCAGCTCTACAACCGGTCGCCATTCGATGTACGAGACTACGCACAGCTCCCCAGCACTTGAGCAGCTCGCTACATCTCTTTCCCGATATACGCTCTCGTCCAATCTACCGGTTAGAGGTGGAAGTACACGATCTGTTGGTTCGCTTTCAACACGGCCAACCTCCTATTGCTCCAGCGAAGGCAGGTTGGCGCAACGTGACGATGATGTTGCTATCAGGCCACCTGGAACCAACAGCTCGTTTTTGAGTGTGATATCTGGTAGCGATAAGAAGAAGGAGAGACGACGATCAGGTATCAAATCTGCGATCGATAAAATCCCGTTTCGGAAACGTCGGAGGACGCCCTCTACCGTGCTATTACCACCCTCAGCTCAGATTACTCTTACAAAGGGGGAACGAGGTGTGGAAAAGGTCTATGTGGAGTCGAAACCAAATGACACGAGCCGGTCGATCTCTCCAGAAACTGAGGAGGAAACGTTGAAGCTCGAGGTCCCTGTGTTCGATCATGAAGCTCTTCTGCGGAGTCTGGGGAACCCTGAACTAAAGCAGCTACGAGATGCCCAGACATCGGAAAAGAACCTCCATGTTTCATTCCAGAACAATCTCATCAGTGAGCTTCGACGTGCACAGCGACCGAGGATTGATGAGAAGCAGGCGCAACACCGCCAGTTGGAGGAAGAAAAGCGCGAAAAGGTATGCCCACATGCCATGCTTCTTGGAGTGTGCTAACACGACTCAGAACATAGCAGACTCCGTTCGCATAGAAGAGCGACAGCTGGTCGTGGAAATGGAACAAGTGCGGGAATTTGAAAGGGCAAAGACGAACTCCAAAACACGCATCAAGTACATGGAGGGATATCTCAGCAGCTCCAGCCCTCCCGATTCACGTTCTCCATCGTTCTCAGGGTCCGACTTGACAAGCCCTGGTCGCAACTACACGCAGCAACACAAAGCCCAACTAGCTCAGGAGTATCATGACTACGAATCCATGTCTGAACTTCACGCCGCCAAAATCAAAGTCCTCAGGGACCGGCAAGAGATCCGCCTTCAAGAAGCCATCGCTCGGATGGACCGAGAACTTGATGCCATGATTGATAAACATGCAGTGGAGATTACCGAGCTTCAAAAGGAGCATCAACAGGAGGAAGCAAGCATTCTCCAAGCACTCAACGCGAAGAAGACGAAGCTCCGCCATAAATGGGTCCTTGAAGAAGCTATCCTACGAAAAAAACTTGAAGCTGAAGACGGGAAATCCTACGGCCCCCTACCTCCGCTATCCTTTACAGACTCACAATCCGACACCCGTGACTCGGCCATCTGCGTCTCAGGTCCGGACGGCGAGGCCGAGGCTGAACGTCAGAAGGACCCTTGACCCGCGCCCTTACGCTCCAACTTACGAACTGATGTCACCATGATACCCTTTTCCTAATCTCTCGCATTATCAGAGCGGCATTATACACCAGCGGATCATCTCATCACTTCTTCTGTTTAAATATCTGGCATCATGCCTACAATATCTTGTAATTGTGCCGCCCGATCTACCTTTCTTCTGATCATTTATTGATATCTTGGTGGACATATTTGGGACGGCTTCTTTAATTATTGATTTCTGTGTGCATAGCCTCTCCTCGTCATGGATAGCTGGCTTCTCTTTGTTGATAGATACGTTTGATGTTAAAGAGAATTTGGTTGAGACTCATAAATATAAACTTATTATACTTCATAAAATCATTATATCAAGCCATGATTAGACCGAGTTCGACGCTGCATCGCTGTGCTGCCTGGAGGGCACGCCCTTCAACCGGTCCAAGACTGTGAGCACACTCCTATCGCCTCCTGTAAGCGCGGCTTCTAGAGCCTTATCTCTCCCCTCGTCTCCGATAACAACAGCGCGTTCAACCTTTCCCGAGTCGGATATTTTGAACCGCCCAACGCGACCATCAACCCATTCCACCCTCACATACGCCGCCTCCAGCGCCGTCGGCGAAAACGACGCAATCCCGAACTCATTCTTCTTTAACCTCGTCTCCCCAACGCCAGAATCGAACCCCACATCTATAAGCATATCCCGATCCCACGGCTCATCCTCCTCATCCTCCGGATAGGGATCCACACCCCGCCGGATTGTTCCGATCTGTTCACGGATCAGATGGATGGCGTCCAGCCGCATATGCCACGAGACAAGCTGTCGCTTGATTTCGCGGACAAATAGCTGGAGATTCTGCTTGCGCGCTGGGGGTGTTGGTTTCTTCTTCAGCTGTTCTGTCCCGCCATTGTCGCCGTCGTCGGGTACGCGCGGGGGGTCGAGTTGAGGTAGCAACATGCGTTCAAGCCGCTGAACAGCTATGAAAGCCGGTATTGTGTGTCGATGAACCTTCAGCCGTATCTCGGATTTGCCCTTTTCTGTGTCTTCAGGCGCGCGCACTTTGCGCAGGATGAGGTAATATGGCTTTGTGAAGCGGCCATCTCGCACGCAAATGTCAATTCGAACCCCGAGGAGTTTCTTCGAGTCTGTTCCGCCCTCGGCATCAATTGCCGGCGACGGGTCTGTGAATGGGAATGTAGTTGTCGAGAAAGCGATGCGGTGGTGGTTTAATTGGGTATGAGAGCCTGCGGCGCGGACGAGCGGCGAGATGTCCTCGTTCAGGCTGGAGAGGGTAGAGGCGGAAGGCTGCTGGGGTTTCAGGCGTTTCTGGAGGGTCTCGGAGGAGAGAGCGCTAGATGCAAGGAATCGGCGGCGTCTTTGGAGCTTGCGAACTGTAATTGAGTTGGGGTTAGCCAGTGTTCCTGTTCTCTAGGATGGTATGGAAAAGTACGGACTTTCGCGGCGAATGTTAGATATGTCGGAGTCCAGCTCCTCCTCCAAATGCGTTGTTGGGTCGTGGAGGTCCATTGTGCTGTTTGTCTTGCGGAGTGAGTGTTTGTTTGGGTTCGGGATACGAGTGTTTTGGGATGTCAACACGTGACTTTCGGCTGTTCTATCCCTGCCTTTATCATCTTTTAGCATTCTCCAATTTAAACTGGATAATGGGGGTTTATGGCAGTCTTACTCGCTGGGGTCATAAATTACTAGTTTTAGTTCTACCAGTCTAGGTTGATTTAGTAATTCCTTTGTTCATTAGATATCGGACGTGTCCCGAGTCGGGCTTCAATCAAAACTCCAGGTCAGCACAACAATCAGGTCGAGTATTTGAGCGACTCACAGAAGCAGTGGACTCGAAGATTCTCCATTCTATAGAAATTGTATGACGTTCTTGCAGGTCATCGCGAACTGAAGCCTGAAACCTGCCCAGTGCTACAGATCCAAGGGTCCAGCCGGGTCCCTGGAACTTCCAGAGAGGACAGCTTGCCAGATCCGCCACTCCAACGAACTCCATCAGGTTCTCCATTCTCCCTCGCATGCACCGCTTGAGCCAGGACGATCCGAAGTTCCCGCCGAACCGTCCTCCGTCTCTGCCCCCGTCTCTCCTCTCACTCCCTCCTCTGTCCATGTCCAGGACTCCTACCATCGCCGCTCTTCTACTACCCACCACGACGCCGACCAGGTCGAGGCCCAGAATCTAGCATGCACCATCAGAGGTGATAAGAAACACGCAGACTCGAACAAACGATCAGCATCTAGAGACCAATCTCGCGCCTCGCTAGCCGACTTCGACTCCGACGCGTATACCCCTGCAACAGACCCCGGAACGCGACTCGTCGGCGACGCATCGTCCTCTCCCGCGGACGTAGCACACAGATGAAGCGCAAGAACCATACTGTTTCCAAACGTCGGTCAAAGCCAAATCTCAGCGTTGCGACCGGCCATAACGGGAACGCTCACGGCGAAATGAACTCCAATATTGAAATGCGCAAGCGGGATACCTCCGCCGAGTCCTCCTCTTCTTCGCGGGCAGATCGCTTGATGTCGAGATCCGACTTTACGCTTGACCATGACCCGCCGGTGACTCCCCAAACGCCGGGAATGACGAATACAAATTTTAGCGACCTTCCGTCCAGTGACAAGAGGAATTTCTTGGTGCTGTGTCTGCTATACTTTCTTCAGGGTATCCCTATGGGGTTGGCGACAGGGTCGGTTCCATTCCTGCTCAAACCGTACCTTTCCTACGGACAAATTGGTGTCTTCTCGCTAGCATCCTACCCTTACTCGCTCAAGCTACTTTGGAGCCCTATCGTGGACGCGGTGTGGAGTCGCCGGTTTGGCCGCCGGAAGAGCTGGATCACCCCTGTTCAGATCATTGCCGGACTCGCCATGATCTATCTTGGAAAACATATCGAAACCATGATGAAGGAAGCTGGCGCGAATGGCGGCGCTGGGGTCTGGAACTTTACATACTGGTGGTTTTTGCTGGTCTTTTTCTGCGCTACTCAGGACATTGCCGTGGACGGATGGGCTATTACTCTCATGTCACCGCCCAACATCTCCTACGCCTCAACTGCGCAGACTGTCGGCTTGACCGCCGGCCATTTCCTGTCGTACACAGTCTTCCTCGCCTTCAACTCGAAGGATTTCGCAAACCGATGGTTCCGGGCCGTTCCTGCAGAAGGTGGCCTTCTCTCCCTTGGCTCGTATCTCACAATCTGGGGTTGGGCATATCTCATTGTGACCACCTGCCTAGCCATTATGAAGAAAGAAGACCAGGCTTCGGAGCGTGACAGCATCTCAGACGTCTACCGCAGCATGTGGAGTGTTTTGAAGCTCAAGAACGTCCAGACGATTATCCTGGTGCATTTGATTGCCAAAATAGGCTTCCAGGCCAACGATGGAGTGACTAGTTTGAAGCTTCTGGACAAGGGTTTTGGCCAGGACAACATGGCCCTGGTCGTTCTCATTGACTTTCCCTTCGAAATCGGACTGGGCTACTACGCCGGGAAATGGTCCACCGAGTACACTCCTATGCGCCTTTGGTGCTGGGCTTTCGTCGGACGACTCGCCGCTGCTGTTCTCGCCCAGTTTACTGTCATGATTTATCCAGCTGCCTCTGAAGTTCCGACTTGGTACATAATGACAGTAATCTTCGAGCACGTGGCTTCGACTTTCATGAACACCATCATGTTCGTCGCAGTATCTGCTTTCCACGCTCGCGTCTCGGACCCCGCCATCGGTGGTACCTACATGACCATGCTGGCAACGTGCGTTCTCACCTCCCACAAGCTCCCCCCTTCTCTTACTAACCATTCCATCAGAGTCTCAAACCTAGGCGGCACCTTCCCGCGTTACTTCATCCTCAAACTTGTCGACATGTTCACCGAAGCCACCTGCATCCCACCCTCCCAAACGCCCGCCTCAGATACCCTTAAAGGCGATCTCATCACGTCTCCTTTTTCCTGTGCCGTCGAACCAGATCGCGCCCGCTGCATTGACGGCGGCGGCACCTGCAATGTCACCCGTGACGGTTACTACCTGACGAATATCCTCTGCGTACTGGTTGGAACCATCACGTTTATCATGTTCATCAAGCCAGCTGTTTTGAAGCTGCAGAGTCTACCTTTACGGGCTTGGAGGCTGGCGCCCGGACGGGACTAACTAACAAAACTCGGTCTGACCGGGACTTGATCAATCAGAATACAGATAGATATGGATGGATGTGCATTATGTCTGTATGAAGAGTAGACTAGACTCATACTATCAAGACGAATATAGTTGATGTACTGCTGGTCACTTTGTAAATAGGTCTTGCTGTATACTAATAAAGCCCCTTTTCCTGAGCCCCAGGCTCCAGCGTGTCTTATCCTGCAGAGGAGAAAGTGCAACATCCGGTCAAGTGCCAACAATGGAGGAAGACTTTATAGTTGCTTGGTTAGAGGTCACATCCAAAATCTATAATGACTTCCCTTTTGATCTCTACCACCAAAGTTACAAGGCTCTTCCGAGTCTTATACAGAGTGATATGTCCCATCCAGGACTCAAGCCTGGGCCTTCAAAAGCCTCTGCCCCTCGGCCCACTCAAGCGCACTCTTCCTCACACTCTCCTCACCGGCCTCGCCAAAGATATCAACTCCCAGTCGAGCAGGGAAGTTCATCCGCTGGTGTCTTTCCAGCGACTGGACAGCCTGGAATACCTCCTCGGGCAGAACAAAGTCTATCAAGCAAGATGGTTGGTGTTAGCGTTCAGCTTTACGTGGAAGCGAGAGTAGGTTCACGCAAGAACGAACCTTGGAAATTGCTCTCAATGCGCTCTGGCGTCACGGATTTCGGGAGCACGGCTGTCCCCCGTTGCACGGCCCAGCTGATTAGGACCTGGGCTGGGGTCTTGTTGAGGGATTTGGCGAGGTCAACTACAAGGGGGTCGTCCACAGTTCTGATACTGTCAGTTCGTGTTCGATGTGGCTTATGTTGGGGGGTGATTCGCATACCGAGGGATGTTGTAGATGTTGTTTCCGAGCGGCGAGTATCCGGTAATTAGGATGCCCTAATTATATGCCTTGTTAGTGGATGTTCGCTGTATTATTTCGAAAGGTAGGTGTACCTGTTTCTTAGACCATTCGAGTAACTCTCTTTGTTGGAGGTAGGGATGGGCTTCGATCTGGTTGACTGCAGGTGGTGTCTTTGCCCTAAACAGAGGTGAGAATGCGTAGCGCGATTCTAGGTCTTGTATAGAGCTTACGTCTTGAGGAGTTCTTCGATCTTCTCGCGGGTAAAGTTGCTGACTCCGATCGACCGCACCTTGCCCTTCTTGACCAGGGCCTCCATCGCAGCCCAAGTGTCCTTGATTGGTACCTCCACCACATCGATCAAGCCCGTCTTCTCGTCTACGGGCTGGATGGTCGTGTTTGTGAAGCGGAAGGCGACTGGCCAGTGGATCTATGGCCGAGCACACAAATTAGCGATGTGCAATTTCTTCGAAAAGCCTGCAGATTCAATTTACTTACAAGGTAGAGGTCAAGATAGTCCGTCTGGAGATCGCTAAGCGATCGGTCCACTGCAGATTCAACGTTCTCAGGGTCGTGATACGTATTCCACAATTTGCTTGTGAGCTTTTCATGGCAGTCATTAGCATCGACTGTTGCTCTAAGGTCATCCGGATACTCACAAATATCTCGCCACGCGGTAAACCAGATGCCTTGATTCCATCCCCAACTTCGCGCTCGTTGCCGTAGACCGCGGCAGCATCGATGTGACGGTAGCCGGTTTTCAACGCTGAAGTCACCGCATTCTGTACCTCGTTTGGCTTGGATTGCTAACCGCATGAGATGACTGTTAGCTCCTTGTCCCTGAAATCGTGATTTGATTGTACATACCCATGTCCCAAGCCCGACGGCAGGTATCTCGTAGCCGGTATTGAGCTTGAATGTGCGCGTTGATGCCATTGTTGGACTGGTGTATGTATGTATCCGACTAGGTCTGTCAAGAGATTCCTGGATATGAGCTCTCAATGGAGTTGATTAAGTACCGTACTTGGAAGAGGATGGGCCTCCGGACATGAACCCGGGCCTCATTTTTCTCCGGGCGCTCATCGGCACGATGGAGTTCAGTTGATTGAGGAGG
The DNA here is from genome assembly GCA_003719405.1 of Aspergillus incahuasiensis. Taxonomy (NCBI): domain Eukaryota; kingdom Fungi; phylum Ascomycota; class Eurotiomycetes; order Eurotiales; family Aspergillaceae; genus Aspergillus; species Aspergillus incahuasiensis. The sequence continues at coordinate 144,795 of RHLP01000202.1, read as the reverse complement.
GCCTCATTATTCTCTTTACCTTTGAGGCCTCTCATTCGTCGTATTTCGATCATGGTCATCTCGGTGTTGTTCCGCATCATGTCATGGTTGTTGCTTATCCGTATCCTTTTCCGATGCCGATGCGGGCGGCTGCGTGGAGCTTGCGGGGTATTGTTGACAATGCCTGTAGCCAGGCACGGAGTTTGACCGGCCAAGCTGTTTTCCTCGCTGAGCTCCTTCTTTGGCAAAAAGAAAGAGTCAACGTGGACTTGCGCATGTATTCAAATTGTTGGCGCTGCGCATACACTCAAGAGACAGCAGACGAGAACGAACGGCCAGCAACACAATGGCCCCAATTGCTCAAATTGAATATTTTCGAATTCCGCCACGATGGCTCTTCGTGAAGATTACCGACGCCAACGGTAATTATGGCTGGGGAGAGGCGTCGCTTGAGGGTCATACAGAAGCCGTGGAAGGCTGCCTCGATGCGTTCGCAAAGAGGTTCGCCGGCATGGATGCGGAGTAAGTTGACTCTGTCCGTGTTGTTTGCGCCTGCTGCTAATGCATGCTGCTCTTAGTGATATTGAACACATATGGCAACACGGATACAGGATGGGATTCTATCGGGGTGGTCCGGTCCTTATGAGTGCTCTATCGGGCATAGACATAGCACTTTGGGATCTCAAAGGTGGGAAGGATCGGGGACCCAATTGAACATGATCAATCTAACTCAATTCTCAGCGCGCCGACTCGATCTTCCGATATATCAGCTCCTTGGAGGCAAACTGCGGGATAAACTTAAAGTGTACGCTTGGATCGGGGGCGACCGTCCTAGCGATGTCGAAGTACAAGCGTAAGAAATGCCGTTCTTCCGTGGCATACCGAGCCTGGAGTTCTGACGTCCTGTACGGTAGCCGAGCTAGGATTGCACAAGGCTTCAAAGCTGTGAAGATGAACGCCACTGAGGACCTTTCGTGGCTTGACTCACCGCATGCTTTAGACACTTCAGTCGAGCGACTGAAGACCGTCAAGTCCTTGGGAATTGATGCCGGTGTCGATTTCCACGGAAGAGTCCACAAGGCAATGGCACAGCAACTCGCATACAAGCTTGCACCGCACGAGCCCTTATTTATCGAAGAGCCTCTTCTCTCCGAGCATCCAGAATCCGTGGCAGCATTGTCCAAACTTGTCCCGATTCCGATCGCCCTCGGTGAGAGACTACACAGCCGCTGGGATATCAAGCCTTTTCTTGAGTCTGCGTCCATCAGTATCCTCCAGCCTGATATCTGCCATGTTGGTGGAATCTCCGAAATTCGCAGAATCGCCACCATGGCGGAAGCTTATGATGTAGCGTTGGCTCCTCATTGTCCTTTGGGTCCCATTGCTCTCGCAGCAAGCTTTCAGGTCGACGCTGTTAGTGCCAACTTTGCTATCCAAGAGATGAGCTTGGGTATACATTACAATGCTGGGTCAGCGGATATTGACACATATCTTAAGAATCCTGAGGTTTGGAAGGTACAGGATGGACTGGTTGATCTCCTAAGTGGACCAGGGCTAGGTATCGAGATTGATGAGGAAAAGGTTCGGGCAGTTGCGATAGATGTGGCCGCATGGCGCAGCCCACACTTCTTGGGGCCTGGAGGGGAGCTAAGAGAGTGGTGATGTGCCTATCACAGGTTGTTGTGTAGTTACCCATAGAGCCCAAGCCACAAATATATATCGGCAGCTTGTCTTACTCAGGACGCTTCAACGAAGAGTATCGTGAGATTAGGCGCTAATAACAATCATTGGTCTTCGGAATCCATTCTCAAGGTCCGGCAACTAGGAAGATTCGACACTACTGGTTGGATCAAGAGAGTCCGAGGTCGTTGCAGAAGGCTGGCAATGGCACGTGCACTCTAGCCGCCTTGTGCTCTTCCCCAGAAAATCCCTCAGTCTCCCCATGTTCCGCCCCTGTCCTTGACACTCGCGTCCGGGTATTCTCAAACCTTGTATCGACTGCATGAGTTAAATTTATATGTAATGCTGGCCTCTGAATATATAATCGATGGAGCCAACAGGAGCCCATCCGAACAAACGGCGATGCGGCAAAGACCGGATTCGCGTCACTCGCGCATGTGATATCTGCAAGAGGTGCGACAATTCATGACATATACTTTACTCTACTAAAGCCAGGAAGTACACTGGCTCTGACTTGCGGTTGTCTAGGAAAAAGCTGCGTTGTTCAGGCACCCTGCCGTGCTCCCTGTGTCAACGCTCCCAGTTGAAGTGCGAATACACCGCTGGTTACACTCGAGGGAAGGTGCCGCCGGTCCCTATAGCTGCTAGCATGGACAGTGCCAGCCGGAACCACGCGAGATCAACAAGTACCAGCATAGATGATCTATCTCCAGCAAAACCGCAGAGTATTACACAAAATGTACTTTTGCAACCAGAGAAACCGGCCAACCTTCCATCCTCAGGCAACTCACCGGAGCCTCACCAGACTGATATGGAGGGACACTATGTTGGCCCTGCTTCTGGAGTGTCCTTTTTGATACGTGTACAAAAACGCCTTCATGAACATATCTCGTTCCCGCGAACTACGCCGATCTTCAGTTTCGGCGACGCGCCACTTCCAAAGTACGATCCATCTTTTCTGGTCATCCCTCCTAAGGACGAAGCAAAGGGGCTTCTTGACAGATATTTTGATTTTGCGTTCCCCACTCATCGGTTTCTGCATCAGCACCAGGCTGAAGGATGGTTTGAAGACTTTTACCGCGACCCAGGGGTAGCCCTATCCCCTCAACCGGGAGCTATGGCTATAAGAGCATTGCTTCTCCTCATTTTCGCTCATGCCAGGCAATGCCTGCCGGAAGCCGATAAATATCTAGGCTCTTGTGTTAACAGGTTAGTCTCTCCATGTTGATTCTGATATCCCTCTAACTTAAGCCTTCCTTGACAGCGCAGTCTATTTCGCTGCTTCGGAGCATCATCTTGCAGCGGAAACGGGGCCTGTCCGACTTACAAGTGTACAAGCACGTTTAGCCCAGTGCTTCTATCTTCTAGGTCATTCTCGGATCAACCACTGCTGGAGCCTCTTTGGAACTACGGCACGGCTCGCTATTGCAATTGGCTTGCATCGAAGTCGACGACGAGATCTCAAAGAGAACTTTGTCGAACACGAGTGTTCCAAGCGCGTGTTCTGGTGCATGTATAGTCTCGACAACTATCTGAGCGCCGCGTTGGGCCGGCCCCGGATCTTTCACGATGACGAAATCGACCAAGAGCTGCCGGTTATTGCCAATGATATACAGATTACACACAGCCGCATTGCGCCGGCAGCTTCGGGTACTCAGAGCATTATGTTAGCACCTGTGTATCACGCCAAATTGTCAAAAATAATCAGCGGTATACTGCGTGATCTGTACGGCATACGCCGGACGACTCTACAGTCTCAATCCGCAGCTGCGACGAGACATGGAACAGATCTTGCACAGTGGCGACATGAGATATCAGCATTTGTTGATCTCCCGAGTGTTGACATGTTGATGTTAACCTACCAGCGACAATATACGGTCTTGAATCTTGCGTTCTATCACGCTCAAATCTTACTCTATCGCCCGTTTATCCTCAAAGATTTCAAGAGCCTGGCAGTTCCGGCATCTAGTGAGAGCAATCATCTCTCTGATTCTGTTAGCGAAAACACCCGGCACTGTGTAGAAGCTGCCATGAAAATCACCGGCATTCTGCGTGATTTGTGCGAGAACGGTAGAATGTACCAGACTTTCTGGGTAAGTTTATGCTTCACGAATGCTGCGCTCTGTCCTAATCCTGCCAAAGTTTACCCAATACTACGCGTTTTCAGCTATTGTCGTGTTATATGTTCATTTCATCCAAAGCTGTACTCACGCGAGCGCCGAAACAAGCATAATTCAGTTTCAAGCGGGCGAGCAAGCTCAGCAACACCTAGCAGCATGTGGACCACAATCATCATTTGCCGGGCGTTACGCCATGGTACTCGAAGAGCTCCGTAAGGAAGCGCACAAGTGCATTCAGCAAAAACAACAGCTGGCGGCTGAAGGCCGCTATACTCACCAACAATCTGCTAATGGTGCTAACCTAATAGTGGGCGCTTCTCAAGAATCTAACGTTCTTAGGGAGAATTTCGCCTATGAGCCGACAGGATTTACTCAATCCACATTCACCCAGGCAGAACAAGGAGCCACCCACAATCCGTCACTGGAGCTCTCGAACATGAACCCAGAGCAGCAGTTCTGGCTCGAGAGTCTGCTGCAAGACAGCAGCCCTGGAACGTATGCCCCAAGTTTAACTGGCTGGGGAGAATTCGACTCGCTGGCTCTAACAGGCCTGGGAGAATTAGGTTATCTATTTTCGTCCGAAAATCCACCGGGCTCTCATGGTTGACGACTCGAATCGGTATGGACTGAAGCTATCGCCAATTTATTCGACGCAATTACCAGCCTGCTGTTAACAAGTTGGCGATGCCCCCCCGCCTTGGACCGAAACCTCTTTCAACTGCTGGGCAACCATTCAACCCTCCTGATATGGCACACCTGCCCTGAATTGCATTTTTATAGAAACTGAATACCCCTGTTATTCGCAAGCGAGCAGGGTTCCTTCTCATATCTTCCTATCAATGCATGAATGCATTTGTAATGGGATATACGGTGTTGCAGCAACGAACAGCTGTGCCAAAAGCCCCCTACTTCGTAACCTGATCATCTGAGCATTCATACCGCTTTTCCGGGCCAACGTCTAGCCTTGAGCTTCTATTTCCGATGCTCCTTCAAACGGATAACCTATGCTCCATGGTTGAACGCTTTGACCCGTTTATCACCCTGTGCCGGGCGAATCGGCCTTCGGGGTGTACTTATCCGTGACCCACGTTGCTTTTCCGAACACGGCGCCAACAAGGACAATGTGCGGAGCATACGGTTAGCAGATGATGCCGTGATGCAGTATTCCTCGGTCTACGTGAGAGATAGCATGATTGATTACTTCTTAGTTCAGCAATATATGCTAGCCTGGAAATGTACTCCCACTCCAGATGCAGAGCTCCTAAACATCGAATTTCCCACTTCCCTTGACCTGGACAATGCTGGCCATGTCTCAAGCCGTCGGCGATGCCTCAATTAACAAAAAAGACGCCTCAATGAACTCTACAAAGCTTCCTCCAACTCCACCGATTGAGGCTGAGGTACCATTGTACACGGTCAATGATATACTGCTGCAACGCGTATCTTATCCATTAGACGCGCCGCTAGTTGGTTACCCACAAAACCCTCATGGAGTCAGCGACTATGCATTCTATACGGCAAAAGATTTGGATAGATTTGCCAATGGAGCTAGCAAAGATCTACAAGTTTCTGGGCTTCCAAAGGTGAGACGCTCCGATTACTATACGTTATGCCTCTTGCTCATGGCCCATTAGTTCTCCGATCCCATCACTAATCGAGTGGTAGCAATTCTTGGCCCATCTAACCTTGACTACATTGTTTCACTATTCGCCCTCTCTCGGTTAGGCTATGCAGTTCTTTTGTTATCTACACGTCTTAGCACTGAAGCTTATGCAAACCTACTGGCACAAACAAAATGCGATCATATCCTCTACTCGTCCACGACACGAAAAGCTGTGGCATTAATCCAAGGGGTAGCACCGAACGTCAACACGCTTTTGATACCAGAGTACGCGGCGTACTCGAAGTGCACCGTGGCATCGGATTTGCAAACTATGGAACAACCTGGGCTTGCTCGTAAATGGGCATTTATTATCCACAGCTCAGGTTCCACGGGTCTGCCCAAGCCAATCTTCCAGACCAACGCCGCATGCATCGCGAACTACACCACGAGTAACTCGTATCGGGCATTGTTGACTCTTCCCTTGTACCACAACCATGGTTTATGCACGTTCTTTCGATCGCTATGCAAGGCAAAGCCGGTTGCCATCTACAATGCAAATCTACCATTGACTGGCAAGAACGTCCTCGAAGTCATGAACGCCTTCCAGCCCGAAAGCTTTCATGGGGTGCCATATGTTCTCAAGCTTTTGAGTGAAGTTGACAGAGGGGTACAAACTCTTGCGAAATGCCAGCAGGTACTATTCGGAGGAAGTAGCTGTCCAGATGATCTTGGTGATTTCCTTGTGAGCAAAGGGGTTCGTCTGATCAGCCATTACGGGGCGTATGTATTGCCCATTCCTGTTTTGATGACCGGTGTTTACTTCACAAAGACGTGCTAATCTCGTCTATAGGACTGAGCTGGGCCAGCTGATGACATCTGACCGTCCCACTGACGACAAATTGTGGAACTATGTTCGCCCTTTGAAGAATTCCCAACCCTATCTGCGGATGGAAGAATTGGAAGACGGCTCCTACGAGTGCATTGCTTTGGATGGACTGCCGGCCAAAGTCAGCTCTAACTGCGATGACCCCCCGAATTCTTTCCGTACTCGCGACACGTTCTTGAAACATCCTAGCATTCCCAATGCCTGGAAATATTTGGGCCGCTTAGATGATAGGGTTACACTGGTCAATGGTGAGAAGGTGCTACCGGTGCCCATCGAGCACCGTATTCGTCGGAGCAAATTCGTGAAGGATGACCTTGTGTTCGGCGTGGGAAAGCCATTGCCCGGTCTGATCATTGTTCCCAGCGCTGAGTGCCAGGATATGACAAAAGACGAGATTCTTGACAAGATTTGGCCCAATATTGAGGCCGCCAATGAGTATGCGGAAGCATTCAGTCAGATATCCCGTGATATGGTCGTGATCTTAGACGTTGGCTGTGCGTATCCAGCCACTGACAAAGGGACAATGATCCGGAATCGTTCTTACAACGAGTTTAGCGACCTTATTGAGGCTACGTATCGAAGATTGGAAGAGGGATCTTCTAATGGTGCGCAAAAACTTACTTTAAACATTGCGGAACTGGAAAAATATCTGCTTGAGCTTTTCAGAACCGAGCTGGGTTATCCCGACTTGGGTCTAGAAGCCGACTTCTTCGACGCAGGTGTTGACAGTCTGCAGGCATTAAGGCAAGAGGCTCGATCAGAAGAGACATTGACATCGGGTCTGCTGAGCTGGGCCATAATGTGGTGTTCGACTTCGCCAACGTCAAGAAACTCGCTGCTCATCTGTATGCTCTTCGCAGTGGCAATCAGCAAGAAGAGGAGGATGAATTAGCTGTTATGTCTCAGCTGATTGACAAATACTCGTTATTTGTATCGAGGACGGAATCAGAAGTCATTGTAAGTTGCCTATGTGTCGAACAAAGCTTCCTCTTCAGTGCAGTAGCTTACCCCTTACATACAGCTTTTGACTGGAACCACTGGATCTCTTGGTGCTTATATTCTTTCTCGCCTGTTGCAAAAGCCCAGTGTCGAGAGGGTTTACTGTCTTGTGCGAGCCTCCAGCCCTAGTAATGCTCTGGACCGAGTTCTTTCCAACTTGGCCTCGCGATCATTGCCACTGGTGAATGTCTCCAAAATCGTGGCCTTGCCTTCCAAGCTAGGCTCAGAAGATCCCGGACTACCTCCATCAGTCCTTAGCGACCTCCGAACCTCTCTGACTAGAGTCATACACTCTGCTTGGGCCGTCAATTTTACCCTAGGTGTAAGCAGTTTTGAAGCGCAACACATCCGCGGCGTCCACAACTTGATCAACCTATGTCTCTCCAGCGATAGGTTCTCTCCAGCCAAATTCTACTTCTGCTCGTCTGCCTCTGCAGCTGCAGGGACGCCACTCCCTGCCACAATTACCGAAGCCCCAGTTCCCGAGCTAGCGCACGCCCAGGATATGGGCTATGCAAGGTCCAAGCTCGTCGCAGAGCGAATCGTTCAGGCTGCCGCCGGGAAAACCGGCATGATCGCTAAAATTCTCAGAGTCGGTCAAATCGTTGGCGACACCGTCAACGGAAAATGGAACACCACCGAGGCTATCCCTCTCATGCTTCAGACAGCGCATACCCTGAAAGCGTTGCCGGCGATTGACGAAACACCATCGTGGCTCCCTGTCGATATTGTCGCGGAAGCAGTTCTAGACTTGAGTGGTCTCAACGAGACTTCTGTCACGGGCTCTCCTATTCTGAGGCAATTCTCGCACGATCCGAGTACTATCTACCATGTGCAGAATGCGAAGACTTTCAGGTGGACGGAGGAGCTGTTGCCGGCTCTGAAAGACGCCGGGCTCGACTTTGAGATCTTGCCGAAGAGACAGTGGATTCAGCGCCTGCGTGAGGGAGAACAGGATCCGAAGAAGAATCCAGCTGTCAAGCTCCTGGATTTCTTCACCGAGAAGTACGACAATGATAACTTGGGTCGCTCGGAGCTTGCCTTCGGGATGGAAAAATCTGAGGCTGTCAGCCCTTCTCTTAATGGCGGCGTGGAGCTAATTGAGAGTGGACTGATTAAAAAGTTTGTCGATGCCTGGCGGAGGGAATGGTAGAGAAGATTGGGGAATTGGTTCCTTGATTTGCTTTGATGATCTGTATATACGCTTTTGGATATCTGCCATGCGCTCTCTTCCTTTTAAACAGAATGATACACTATATCCCATGTTCTATACTCGCACCTATAGTCCTAAACATACCTACTGCTAGATAAATTACAAGTTCAACTCACCTGCCCGAGCGACTAGCCGCTTTGATGCACTCGAAACCATGTCCAGTAATATGACTACTGGGTATTCTAGACTAATCTCTCAACTGTTATGGAGGGTAGTCTGGGAAGCATGGTTCTACGCGAGGCCCTGCGACTATCTCTAAGCGAGGTGATATTAGAGCTGCAGGAACTCATATAGCCCCGGATAAGGAGGTAGCCTCGGTCCAGAACCCGTGCTACGGTCGCAAAATCATATCTGAACTGTCGCTTGGTAAGTTCCTACTTGGCTAGCTGACAACAAAACGGCCGGATAAGCTGAGGCGATCATCTATATCCGGTGCATCCCATAAGCAGGCCTCGGGTAAAGTACAACCCCTCGCTTCGAGGATGCGCCTTGCATGTCTAGGTAGCAATCGCCTCTGACCCTGTTTAGCAGGGTCCTCCCGATTGGGCCGCTGCGTATCCGAGCTGCACTGGACAGTCCTGGAAGCTCGAATTAGCGGTCACTGCTCAGTGCTCGTGAGGCCACATACCCCGGACTGTTGTGAAGCGGGGGAGTGGAGTTAAAAAAGCTTCGTCTATATCAGGGTCCACCGGCTCTTGCAACAGGGGTGCGGAACCATACTCTCTTTCGAGTTCATTTCACCTTACCAACAGAGTCGATACTTTGCCGTTGTATCAGCGTCACAATGGCTGATAAATCTCGCCACGGTGTTGCCGAAAAGGATGGGTCTTACGCGGAGCACGTTGGGGTCGTCGAGAAGAGCGAGCACGTCCCGCAATATGACAGGTTTGGGGCCGCGGCCAAGGTCGACCCCAAGGAAATCGCTTTGGTCAGGAAGATTGACTGCTATATGATGGTTTGCCGACCTGACTTCTGTCCTCCGCGCTGGGTAGCTGACGGGTTGCATGCAGCCAACGCTCTGGGCAATGTACTTTCTCAACTTCCTGGACCGCAATGCCCTCGTCAACGGCAAGCTAAACAGCCTCGTGGAAGACCTGAACCTAAAGGGAACTCAGTACAACACCTGCGTTAGCATCCTCTTTGTTGGGTGAGAACCCGCCAACTCCTTACCCTCATATTCATCTTCTGACGAAATTCATCTTCAAAGGTACCTTGTCGGACAGGTTCCCTCCAATATGTTGCTCAATCGCATCAAACCCGCGTGGTATATGGCCGGCTTCATGATGGCTTGGGCGATCGTCTCGACCCTCACATGCCGCGTTACAAACTATCATACCATGCTCGTTTGCCGACTCCTTCTTGGCATCGTCGAGGCACCATTCTATCCAGGTGCTTTGTTCATGATTTCGCTCTTCTATAACCGCAAAGAGGCTACCACGCGAATGGCAGTACTTTATACGGGAAACATGCTGGCGAGCTCATTTTCCGGTCTCATTTCTGCTGCTGTCTTTGCTACTCTTGATAAGAAGCATGGCCTTGCTGGTTGGCAGTGGCTGTTTCTGATCCAAGGTGTAGTAACTGTGGCAGTAGCCATTGCTGCATTCTTTCTTCTTCCAAATTCCCCAAAGGAAACTCTTTGGCTCACCCCGGAGGAGCGACAGCTTGCTCATGACCGGATCGTGCGAGACACCACTCAAAAAGCCGAGCGAACAAGTGTTTGGACTGGACTTCGCGAGGCGTGCTTAGATTACCGAACTTGGATCTTTGCCCTAATGTGCAACCTACATCTCTCTGCCAATGGTTTCAAAAATTTTATGCCAACCGTGGTCGAAACGCTCGGCTTCAACTCGACCATAACCCTTGTTCTCACCTGTCCACCATATCTTGTGGCCACTTTCACTTCGGTCGCCGTTTCGTGGTCATCGGGTCGTTTCAATGAGAGAACATGGCACATCACACTGTCCAAGCTACTTGCAATCGTGGGATTTGCAGTGGCGTGCGGAACTATGAACACCGGAGCACGATACTTTGCCATGATCCTGTTTGTTGCCGCCACCTACGGAGTGAACAATATCAACATCGCCTGGGTGGCGGCAACGGTCGGGCAAACTGATGAAAAGAAGGCCGTCGCTATCGCAATCACCAATACGCTGGGAAACCTTGCCAGTGTGTATACACCCTATTTGTGGCCGGACAGCGATGCTCCCAGATTTGTGTCTGCCATGTCCGCCAGTATTGGGTTTTCGGCCGGGGTGGTGATCTTGGCTTGGGTCATGAGGTTCATCCTCATGAGAGAAAATAAGAAGCTCCGGGCAGCTGATCCAGGTGTTATCAACCTCTATGCTTACTGACAATTGAGTTTTGTGCACAGCGGGTTGCCATTCCAGGCACGGGTCCGTGAGTTCAGAGGCCTAATTCAACGATCACGCCCAGATGTCAGTATAATCTTATGATCGGCATACGAATAACACTTACTTTTGCGTCAAATATCTCCAAGACGTAGAATAAGTGCCTCGGAGTAATTCTCTTAGTGGCGCCGAAAAGCGGGGTCCACGTCGTACGGGTCTGGTGACAGACAGGTAGGGATTGATTCTGACACTGTAGAGCTTGCTTCTGCAAGCCATGTTTGCAGGGTTACATAGGCAGCGCAGCCCATTGTTTGAGCCTTATTTGTTCATGGTACGGGTCGTCGTCTCTTGAGGGTTGGCGCCTCCTCGTCGGGGACACAGGCTGCTGGCCACAATTAGGGCAAGAATTTTGGGCTGCTCTGCTGCCCGGTGGATTGTTCCTCTTCCCGTCACGACAGCTGCCTGCAGCGTAACCAGGCACATTTCTTTCCAACAAATAAGGACGCCGAGGTTTAGCCAGCCATTGAGTTAAAGTCGGGGCCGCAGGGATTACCAAGCGCGCAGGAGATTCGCAGATAGATTGCAGCTTTAGCAGTGAACCAAGGTTTGTTCTCCGCGTCATAAGATCAACGACGGCTTGTGCTTATATTGAGATGGTCTGGTGGATGTTGCGTTGACGATCTCCGGTGTAACAATGACACACCTTGCTCGGTCGAGGCAAGTACGACCGTACCCCCATGCCGTCAACCATGTGCGATACTGCAGAGGTATCGTGCTAGACCCCGGTGCGTGGTCTTAACAAGCGGATTGTAATTGCTGTAACTCGAGCCTCTGGGCGGAGCTTATAAAAAATCCTCGTTGGCACCCACAATCGCCTTGCATGATTGATCTTTCATTTCCCCTGTCGTGGTTTGTTCCAGATCTTGATCTATTGGATTGAAAACCGCTTCGGTGTGAGCTTGGAGTCATGTTATATCGACGGCTCATAACTGTGCTTGGGGCCTGTGCTGTTTTGCAAGCCCTTGCCAGTCCTTTCTCTGATGTTGATGGCTTACTCACTCCGCGGGTTGAAGAATCGCAACCTACCCACAGTCACAACAACGACCTCAACGCTCAACAGCCGCTGTTGGCCGATGCCACTAGAGCCAGCATTGACGAAGCGCGCATGGTCGTCCGCGATGCCATTACCCGGATGACGAAGCTGAACAAAGCCCGTCTGGAGAAGCCGATTCAAGACTCGTATAAGTTGAGGTCCAGTGTAAATAGCACCCGGCATGGTGAAAACTCCCCTCCTTTGCTGGACATCACGGTGGAAATTGCGCATGCTGCAGCCCTTGTTGCAGAGGCGGATGTGGCTGAGCTGGCTAACGGGGCCTCTGCCTTTGTGAGCCCGGCTGCCAGTACTTTTTGGATGCAGGATATCAGGCGTCAGGGAACGCTGCCCTGGGGGGACGATCCTCAATACAAGGTAAGAAGAGCTTTTCCCAAGATCACTATGGTGAAGGGAAAATCAAGAACGGAACCCAGTCTCGAGTGGCGCACGTGCCTCTCCTCCACTTACTTTTGGCTTCCAAGCCTCAACTGATCAACCACTTACCACAGGTATTCCGAAACGTTGTTAGTGATTATCATGCCGACCCAACAGGTGCATCTGATTCCACTGCTGCCATCCAGGCCGCCATCAACGACGGCAACCGTTGCGGCGCGAAATGCAACGGCTCAACGCGAAAGAACGCCATCGTCTACTTTCCTCCAGGAACTTACCTCGTTTCCCGCACCATTGAAGTACTTTTTGCAACACAGATCATAGGCGATGCAAGTTAACTTCCATGTGCGCCGCTATTGAACTCATCGCTAACATAAACAGGCCAACAACTGGCCAACTATCAAAGCGGCGGGCAGCTTTGTCGGCTTAGGCGTTCTCTCTACGAATCAGTATGTCGGTGGTACTGGGCCTGACGGCGGCGATGGCGAGTACTATGTCAACACTGCACGGTTCTACAGCCAAATTCGCAATCTTCGTATCGATATTACGGCAACCGATCCAAATGCCTACGTCTGCGCTATCCACTACCAAATAGCACAAGCAACCAGTCTGCAGGACGTGGAGCTGATTGCTACAACTGGGACCACTCAACAGGGAATATGTACGTTCTGTCCTCGATAAGTATGCAGAGTGTCATTAACGTCAGGGTAGTTTCCGAGAATGGCAGTGGTGGTATGATGTCCGATGTCACGTTTAGAGGTGGTAACTTTGGCTTCTGTTAGTGGCAAAACCCTACTCCAACCTTTCCCCGGTATGCCCGTGCTGACAATCCCGGTAACGGATAGATGGCGGAAACCAGCAGTTTAGTGCGCACCGAATGACATTCATCGGCTGTTCAACTGCTGTACAAATCATTTGGGACTGGGCCTGGGTCTGGAAATCCTTAAGCATTCAAGGTGCCGATGTTGGGTTTCGCTTGGTAGGCAACGATGGCGGCAATATTGGTTCGGTGTCCTTCATCGACTCGAGATTTAGCAATGTGAACACCGCCATCATCATAGGCCCTGCGTCTTCGACTCCAGGCTCCGGCACTACCGGACTGGTCTTGGACAATACCAGAATTGACGGCCCCATTGTGGATACTGCTGGCAACACATATTTGGGAGCAGGATACTATGACAACTGGGTACTTGGTCCTGCATATAGGGGCAGTACACGAGCTTGGTCTTCGGCACCTTTCTCTTCCTATGCGCGGGAGCAGTCACTGCTAGGAGGCAGCGTTGATGGCCTCAATAAACGGCCATACTTTGAACGTAAAAAAAACCAATATGCGAACCGACCCGTTGGAGATTTCGTGCAGCTCAAATCTCTCGGTGCTAAGGGTAGGTCCAACCCTAGTTCGAACTTGATCGTTCGAACTTGATTCATATTTCCCGGCCGGCTAATTCTATCCAGGCGACGGAGTAACTGACGATACCGCCGCCGTTCAAAAGGCCTTCAACGACTACGGCAGCGGGGATAAAATAATCTTCGTGGATTCTGGCACTTACATTCTGACCAACACGGTGATAGTACCTAAGGATACGAAGATAGTTGGGGAAGCTTGGTCACAGTTTGCTGCTTCCGGCCGCTCTTTTGCCGATGCAAAGTACATATTTGCTACCTGTATGTTCTGAATATTTGCTGACGCAGCGGTCTTAGTAACCCTCGGGTAATGCTTCAAATTGGAAACACGGGAGATGTGGGGACTGTCGAGCTCCAGGACTTGATATTAACAACAAAAGGGGGCACAGCTGGTGCGGTCTTGATGCAGTGGAATGTCAAAGCAGCTAGTGCCGGTGCGGCTGCACTATGGGGTATGTTATACCAAGCCAACATTGACAATATACATGCACCTGCTTACCGTTCCATATTATAGACGTCCATGCCCGGATAGGTGGCGCAACTGGGACATCCCTCACTCCAACCGAATGTCCCGCTCTAAAAACTGGCACTAACGCGGCTTCCTGCCAAGCCGCAAGCCTCATGCTGCATCTTACACCGCAGGCTTCAGGATACTTTGAGAATATGTGGCTCTGGGTAGCTGACCATCTGATAGAGTGCGTCCGTTTCCTTCTTCCAGATCTTCTATATGAACCTACATAACCCTATATGAGATGCCATCTACTCATGCACCTATTTTGATACCAGTGATCTTGATCTCAATGATGCCTACAATGATATGGTTTGTCCTTCTACGGATCGATAATCACGAGCATTGTTCCACTGACAGTCTACAGCCGCAAGTGAGTATCTACGTCGCACGTGGAATGTTGATTGAGAGCACATCTGCTACTTGGCTTTACGGCACGGCCTCGGAGCACAGTGTATTCTATCAATACAATTTCCACCATGCGCAGAATATCTTCACGACAGTGGTCCAAACCGAGCCACCTTACTATCAGCCTAATCCAAAACCCCCAGCACCATTTACTAACCAAGTCGGAATCTACAGTTCTGACCCAACTTATAACTGCAATGCGGCCTTTAGTGGCTGTGACGAGGCGTGGGCAGTCATCGTCACGGAAAGCCAAAATATCCACGTCGGCAGCGCCGGTACATACTCCTGGTTCAGTGCATACACTCAAGACTGCATCGACCAGCATTCCTGTCAGCAAGCTTTGTGGCGTCTCGATAACAATCACGACAATATCCGACTGCAGAATATTATCGGTATTGGAGCGGAGTATGTTCTAGTCTCTGACGGTGCGGGCGTCCGGTCTACCGATAATCTTGGGGTCACGGCCCATCCAGCCTGGGCGCAGATATCTATATTCGACGCTCCATCTCACGGTCGCATATGAGGATGCCGGACGTGTCGTAGGGTTATGGATTTGTGAGGTATGGGGGGCTCAGGAGTTGGCATTTACGGTCTGCCAGTGGGTTTTTAGGGCTAAGTGGACGCCCAGACCAATAAGGGGTTGGACCGTGTATTGACAGGATGTACAAGGTTGTCTCTTGTGGTTTACGTTTAGGTCCAGCACTAGTTACAGGTCGACTCTAGTGTATTTATTGATGATTGTAATTTTCTCTCGCTGAAATAAGAGAGTGGCATTTGGATGCCATCCACGTAATGATATATATCTCCAATTGAGCTATGCTCGCGGTCTTAGCTAGATAGACCATCCCCTTCCGTCTATCTCAGCCAAAGCCTCAATCTGCTCAGCTGCTGAGGAGCAGCCAAGAGCTACGAGTCAGCCTTCGAGTGTCAATGCTCCTTAAACAAGAAAGGACACACTCTTGCGAAAGTGCTGCCCCAGTGCCCAGGTGCACTGAAATGTATAACTCTGGCTTCATGCACATTACTAATTATGCCGAATATTACAGGAAGTCCCAAAGTCAAGGGTTCGATTCCGCCTCACCCCGTTTCATAGAATTTCAAGGTTGGCGCGGAATGACTGAGATGGACAGAGTTTCCACTGTCTAGGTGATCGACATTCCCAAGCCTCCGACCAGATTCCAGCGTCCAGGAACAATGGACGATCTCTCAGAGTTTACTTGAACAGTGTCACCCTCCATCAAACTCAGGGCCTGAAAGCCGCGAACCTGTTCTCCTTGCCAATTGCCGCCAAGTCCACTTTTTGGCCTCGGACTTAGCCTCAATCGTGAGTCTATTCTTGAGTCTTGACTGCCCTCCAGAGCTCCACTTGGGGCTAGTTTCAAAGCTGACGTCTGCCTGCGGCCCAGTCTCGATACTTATGAAACGGACTAAACGCGTCATCAGAGCTCCTCGATCTTCAGCAGCTTCCCCTCGCTATGAGGCGTGAGCCGATGATCCTCCATACTCCTCCTCCCTATTAAAACTAAAACGAACTGCCAGCGTCGATCCGCCTCCCCTTTCCTTGTTCATCTTCGACAAACGCCGTTTCCTCGTTGTCCCTTAAAACGCCGCCCCTCATCCGTTCTCGTCCTCGTCCCGTCCCTCCGAAGTCCGAACCCTCAAGCTACTACCGTATATCTCCCGCAAACGCCGGCGGCAAGAAGGCGCGACCAGGAAAGGAAAGCAAGAAAGCATTGAAGATGCATGACGCCTTTGAAGCTGGACCGGCTTACGTATAATCTGCTATCCTCACATTGACCCCGCCGCAGAATGACTTCCCATCGCGGCGTCCGTCGTCGCATCGCCGTGGTCGCATCCCTCCTCGGCCTCTTCCTCGTCTACCATTTCACATTCGGCTCCGTCCCCTACAAATCCTCCTCAACCTCCCCCTCTTTCTCGAAAACAAATGCACGACCTACCTCCAGCTCCACCTCGAGCAAGAAACCACCACAATGCCCGCCCCTCCCAGGCATCGAGGACGTCCTCGTCATCATGAAAACCGGCGTCACAGAAGCCCTCAATAAAGTGCCGGTGCACTTCCAAACCACCCTCCGCTGCATCCCCAACTACATCATCTACTCCGACTTCGAGGAGGAAATCGAGGGCGTCAAAATCCACGACGCCTTCCGCAACGTCAGCCCTAGCGTGAAGGAAAACATCGAGGACTTCCAGATCTACAACCGGCTCTACGCGCGCGGCCGCAAGGGCCTGCAGACCCAAGATTTCGCCGACGAAGCTAACTCCGCCATTGGCAAACCAAACAACCCGGGCTGGAAACTGGACAAGTGGAAGTTTCTCCCAATGGTCAAGGAGGCGTACGAGCACAAGCCACAAGCCAAATGGTTCGTGTTCATGGAGGCCGATACATACTACTCGTGGCCGACGCTCCTCTCATGGCTCTCGCACTTCGACGCATCTAAACCGCACTACATCGGCACGGAGACCCAGATCGCGGATGTCATTTTCGCGCACGGCGGGTCGGGCTTCGTGCTCTCGAACCCAGCCATGAAGCTCGCGGCGGACGAGTACGCCGAACGGCCCCAAGAGCTGCACGAGTACACAGACGCCCACTGGGCCGGAGACTGCGTGCTCGGCAAGGTCCTCTCGAACGTCGGCGTCCCACTATCCTTTTCGTGGCCCATCCTGCAGAACTCGAATATCGGGGAGCTGGACGAGTTCACAACAACCTTTTACCGCCGGCCGTGGTGTTTCCCGGCCGTGGCTTTCCATCATCTCTCGCCGGACGATATCCGTTTTCTGTATGACTTTGAGCAACGGAGGCTTGCACAGGTAGGTTAAACTCATGCTGTTTCGTCTGTGATCCATTGGCTGATTATTCTGTTTTCTGTCTAGTCTTCACGGCCACCTCTTCTCCACAGTGACGTTTTCAAGGAACTCATCTTCCCTGAACTGTCCGATGTTCGCAACGGCTGGGATAACCTCTCCGACCGGGAACAACCTTCGCTCTCTACTTTTCAAGAGTGCCAGTCATATTGCGAGGGCGCTGCCGACTGTGTGCAATTTGTCATGCGCGATGGAACATGCTACACTGGTGGAACGCCAC
The DNA here is from genome assembly GCA_003719405.1 of Aspergillus incahuasiensis. NCBI lineage: Eukaryota > Fungi > Ascomycota > Eurotiomycetes > Eurotiales > Aspergillaceae > Aspergillus > Aspergillus incahuasiensis. The sequence continues at coordinate 127,058 of RHLP01000202.1, read as the reverse complement.
GGCTTGGGTCCAAGAATTCGGGTGCCCGGTCTGGATGGATCATCAATAAGATAGAGAACATGGTAGACCAGGCGCCGAGATGTGTTCGGCCGGACTTTGGGCTGTGATCTGACATTCTATTCTTCTTTTCGCTGGCCGAAATAATTTGGACACTAAAAGCGTCGGTGTTTGTACTTTTAGTTTTAGACTCATCACATGTAGCATTGCGGGTGTCAAGGATTAATATTATGCAACTTGGCGTTGCCCAGTGACTCGTAGCTTCCTTCTTTGGATTAATGTACATCACCCTTTCATTCAACGGATTCCATCTTCCAGCTCCCCGAGCGAACCAAGAAGTTTCACCCCGTCTTGCGTGGGTTAGTATCGGGCCTTCTGTTCGATTGAATCCTATATCGCCCGCGGCCCTGCTGACTGATTCGAAAGGGGTCGAATGGGGGACTATCAGGATCTTCCAAGCACTGATCCACCCGCATGATGTCGAGGTTGATACTCTTGACGAATCGGATGAATTCCCCAAAGTACTTGACCGTAGTGGGACTTAGATAATGCATAACGACCAAGTTGCCTCCTCGACCTACGTCGCGGAAAAATGCATCACGTTGTCTCTCTGGTGTTTTGCTCTCTGCCCACAGCCAATCCTCCACATCGACGCTCCAATTTATCACGCTAGGGTCTCTGACATATGCTGCCAGCCGCTGCCGGGTTCTCGCGCCGACAGTGCCATATGGTGGGCGGAAATAACGAGCTTCCCAAGTTAGTAAATATTTTAACGATGAATTGGAAGCCAGAAAAAAAGCGGGTATCGTTTATGCTTCACGTACATTCGATCCCAAGGAGTCTCTGGAAGGTCTCAATGTTATGAACGATCTCCTCGTCAATAGCCTTGATGGTGTCGAGACCTTCAATTCTACTGAAAAATCAGTTTCGTCCTCAGCCAAAATGAAGTCCGGTGAAAAATACTTACTGCTGATGCGTATCCGAATGTAGCGCTATCTGATGGCCCCTCCGCAGCATTTCCTGGTACACTTGCGAGAAATTGGCCTCCTTGTCCCGAAGCCCAGCGCCAACAACGAAAAAGGTGACCAATATATCTTCCTCTTCCAAGATGTCCATCACATCCTGCACTAAGTGCGGCAATCCGTCGTCAATACCAAAAGCGAATGAGTTTGGTCTTGTGCAATGGAGGTATAATTTTCCGGTTTCCAGTTTGGGAGGCACATAAAACCCCCAAGGCAGGTCAGGGACGATTTCCACCTTGTAAAGCGTCAAAGTTTCTGGAGAGAAGAAGCCGTGGAAGGAGACTGACACCGTCCGAGACTGATCGATGTCAAAATGATCCAAGGGTACGTAGATATCGTTTCCTCGCGCGTAGCGCTCGGTTTCAACGCTGTCCCAAGTTTCGAGGAAAGGGCTATGGCGTGAATCACACTTTTCGTTATGTTGATTAAGCGAGATACTGAACTTTGTCGATCCTGAAAACACTACGTGGAGGTACATATGCTCGTAAGGCCGCATATCGAAGCATGTCGCAGGCCCGAGCTCCGTGTGGTAGTTCTGATCTGGGTCTGAAGGAAAGAGACGCACATAGCCATTACCCGGCTCGCTCGCGAGGCTGGTACTTGGGCCGTGCCAAAAGCCAAGCTCGTTGCGCTCGGAGTCGGTAAAAGAGTCAATAACGAGACCGGTAGACCGGTTCTTCGTATGCTGGGTAGATGAAGCAGGGTTGTGTATGAACGCGGCCGTGAAGTTGACAGGAATCGGTGGAGGAGGAAGTAGCTGGACTGCGGAGGTGAAAAGAAGGGGGGCCAAGGCTATCACTGCCTGGCTGAAGGATACCAAGGGCCTCATGATCGCATCCACCGTTGAGTCTTGAATGCAATGAAGACAGAGGATTAGAAATACTTTGTAAATATGCCTGGTGTCTGGGAGGACAACGAGCGTGTACTTAGAAGTGTTCGATCTTGCAGCCATTGAAAAGTCGCCGCCTATCTTACGAAGGGAAAGAACGACCTTGTATCAATGTGAGGTCAGTACCTACCCAACAGGACAGGAAGCTCCATTACAAAAGCAAGCTGTCCAAGACTCAAAGTTGTAGGTCTTATCGGATTGCCTAACTTTGGGAATGAAGTTTTGAGGCCTATGATAGAGGCAAACACCTTTGCCTGGGCGTTAGATACAACATTTTGAAGCGATAAAACAGGAACACACAGATAGATCACCATTTAGCAAAATGACAACAAGTGGTCAAAAGCTCTTTAAAGCGGGACAAGCGACATGCAAGAAATAAAAAAGCTAATCCCAGCTCAAAGACACAGGCGCCTTATCATCAGCAGTCGGGTTGATACCGCCCCAGGCTCCGTTCTCGCCACTGGTATCACCGTTTGTACCGTTGGCATTTTCCTCGTCGTCAGTGTCATCGTTGAAGTCGACGCGCTCACCTTCTGCGGGCTTGTACTCAGCCAGGAAGTCAGGGACATCTTGATTGGTTTCAAGGAGGACTTTCACAAGATCCCCAGCTAGATCGAAGTCTCTATCGGTAAAAAAAGAAGACGCAAGGCCTTCATTGCCGATCCTGGCAGTACGCCCTGGAGGAGTCAGGAATTACACAAGTAGGAGATCTGGCAGGTGAGATCAACTCACCTATGCGATGGATGTATTCCGTGATGCCTCCGTGCATGGTGCTGGGAAGGTCAAAGTTGATGATGTGCATCACGTTCTTGATGTCTAGACCTCGAGCTGAAACGCCAGTAGCCACCATGATAGGGCATTTGGCTGATTTAAACGCACGCCTGGAACACATGAGTAAAGATGCGGCAATACCAGGGCCAATACAAACTTACACAGCATCCTCACGCTCGCGCTGAGTCCGATCCGAATGGAAAGAAGTGCTCGGAAGACCGAGATTATACAAGTAATCATCGATCTCATCCGCCGTTCTTTTGGAGTTTACAAAAACGAGCGTCCGCGAAGGCGGCATAGATAGAAGCAGGTCGTAAAGTGCCAGCTTCTTTTTTTCCGGAGCGGTAAAGTAAATCTATCGGCAAGCGGTCTTGTTGGTATGGTGAAAGGCAATGCGTATTCATCTTAGGCGCTTACCTTCTGATCTACGTTCATGTGCGTGCTCCCAGGTCGGCCAATACGCACACGGACATGGTCATCGGCCAAGAAATTGCGGGCGAGCTCCCGGCAAGCCTTATCAAAGGTGGCCGAGAACATCATGTATCTATGGTCGGCATCTTCATTGACGTCTGTGATGGTTGTCGTTAGCATTGTAGCATTGACACTACGTAACAGAGGACGAAGAGCCCTACCGCCACCCGACATGATAGCCTTCATGTCCCCCTCCCAGTCGGATTGAAGTAGCTCGTCCGCCTCATCTATAATTGTGTACCTAGAAACAAGATTAGCTGGGATTGCTACAGAACTGGTAGGTAACGTACTTGACGCGACGAAGCGAAAGAATGTTAGGCTTATCCATGAAATCGATAAGCCGACCAGGCGTGCCGATGAGGATGTCACACCCCTTTTGCAGCTCCTCTCTCTGGTCGCGAACAGGACCGCCACCGTAGATAACACACGGACGCAGCATCGAACGATAACAAAGCCTACGGGCTTCATCGAAAATCTGGCATGCTAGTTCGCGAGTAGGAGCTACAATCAGAACGAGTGGTTCTGCACGAACAGTTTCGCCTGTGCCGACGTTAGGCCGAGGGGCCGCAAGCTTTTTGGCCTTTCCCATGAGCTTAGAAAGGACTGGAATCAGGAATGCGGCGGTTTTGCCAGAGCCTGGCCATGTTAGCTTTGATGTTGAATGTGAGATGTCTCCAAGGAACCAACCGGTCTGAGCAATGGCGATTAAATCATGGGAAGTCATGACAGCGGGGATTGCGTACGCCTGGATGGGCGTGGGCAGCTCGTAGCCGCAAAGACGGATGTTCTCACGCATAATGGGATGGAGACCGGCATCATCAAACTTGAGAGAGTGTTACTATGGAAGTGAAGTTGGAAGGCAATACCTCAAGAATTGCTTACAGATTTTATGGGAGACGGACGCTCGCGGGACTCAGCCACGACCTCAATGTTCCTAAGGCTGGGTTCGGTCAGTACATGTAATGGAGTCCAATTGGGGAATACTGACTTTCCGATTTTCCCACCTAGGCGGTTTATGTGTTCACGGCGAAACAGCTGCTCCTCAAGACGAAGATTGACGGGACCGACATCACCGTATTCTTCTTTCCATTCATACTTAGCAGCATTTGCTGCCCACTCGGGAACGGCTTCCTCGTCCAAGTTTTCACCCTCCTCCGCGGGTTTCTCCAGAGGAGGTGCACCGACGCCGACATACTTATCGTAGTCATAGCCCTCAGGCTCCACCCAGCCCTTCTCGCGAGCCAGGGCAGAAGCCTCAACATTCTTGTTGCCTTGGACGTTCGTCACATCGGCGAGGGCATCCCTAATCGTAGACACCTCGAAGCTCTGAGTGTCATCCATGACGAACAGAGCGAGGATCCTAGAAGGCGAAATAGGGGTTAGCGACCTGAACACAGAAGGTTCTCTGCTCAACGAGAGAAAGAGAGAGAGAGAGAGAAAGAGATAAGACCTGAATAGCTTACTTCGTGAAGGCTTTATTGTCTAGAAGAAAGCCTAGAATATTTGAAGATGAAGGATGGTGGGAGGAAGGGAAACAGGAGAGAGAAAAGCAGGAGGGTAGAGAGGGAGAGAGAAAAAAAAAAGACAGAAAGAGGGGAGAAAGGGGAGAGGAACACAAGTAGGTGTGAGGGATGGAAGCCTGCGGAATGATTCAGGGCAGGTTTCAGTTGCTATGAGCAGATTTCTATGCAGCAGCAAACCAGCTATCACATTTCACAAACCGGGGTTTCTGAAGAGATACAAAGCTTTAGACAGTAAACATAGAAATGGATAAAGTAAAAACAGACAGTGCTCCCTTGACCATTGAATGCTGGTCGACCATGAAGCTATACATATTTCAATCTGCGTTAGATGTGGGATACCATGGTGTCGTGAAGCAATGAGTAAGCTCGTACTTTGTTTCTGACACTGAAAACATCCCATGAGAATATACAATCGAATTGAGAAGACCAAAGAGTCGGATGATACTCCGAAGGTAAAGGGCGTTTGTCCTGTTCTTGCTTCTGGGCGTAGTGGAATCGGATACGTACAGACCATGCGTTTGTCAGATGAACCTGAGAAGCTCGGCATACATCTCAAACAGAGGCATTTCAGGTCACCAAGATGCATACATTTCTCCAGCCCAAGTTGCGGCTTCTGGTCACTGTCATCACGGCATAGTGAGAAATACCAGGGCGTGTTTTGGCCCTCCGAGCCAGGACAGAGTAGAGACAGATCATAATAACTACTAGTAAAGAGAACCATTGCCATGTTATGTACCAAATGCGCATCAAGAAGACTTCATTAACAGCATGGCCATGCTCTGTTTCGTCCCATCGACTCGCTAGAGACTTTGGATAATAGTCTCGAAGTCTTGGTCCGTGAAGCTTGAGGGCGAAGAGATAACGCCTACCTACCTAAGGACAAAGTCGATCTAGGATGGTAGCAATTCGGCAGACGTCATTTTCCATCTTCTGAGCCACAATCCGAAAGCTATCTCCCAAAATTAAAGCCGTCGAAAAGGCTGATCATGAGTGTCCGGGGAACTCTTCATAGTATGAATCTTGAATGTTTGTCCAGTGATCAGAGCGCAGCAGCTTACCGGTATCCTCGGCCTCTCACTTGATCCACCCAAGCTCTCAACAAATTCCGGGCAGAAGGACGGGATTTACGCCGTACCAGCCATCACGGATCTCCATCCCGCCGATATCGATATGGTAAAGAACATCAGCTCCTTCTCTTATAATCTCCTTTCTGCTCCCCATGTGAAGCAACTGCTCTTCGCGCCAGGTCTTTATACTTTTACTCTATCACCATGTCCGCTACGGATCCTACTCCCGCCCGAAACCCTCGGCTCGAGCAGGCCATCACCAACCCAGGGTCTGTCAAGATCAACGTCAAGGGGGCCTTCATTGTGGACGATGACCCTCGTTCGAAGAGTCCCGTAAGGGAAGAAGGAGTTCATTACGAGGGCCAAGACATCCGTCTACCTCATCACACAGGCGTGGTGAGCCATGTCGCTGTCGATGTGAGATCCCTGAATTTTTCCTTTGCGCCCGTGGTTCCCCGCACATCTGCTCCCCGCAATTGCGTTTCGCCGGCTGTCAACGAAGCGTGCTGTGTGACTGACTACTGGCCATGATACTCCGTAGATTGGCGGTTCTTTAGCAAAGCTGGTCTATTTCACGCGCGAGCTCGACTCATCTGACAATGGCGGGCGACTCAACTTTATCAACTTCGAGACTGACCGGATAAACCTTTGCCTGGAATTCATTAAACGGCTTAAGGAGGAGCACCGCGATTCCAATGGAGGCACCAAAGAGGAATTATGCGTCGTCGCCACTGGAGGGGGCGCCTACAAATATTATGACAAACTCAAGGAGACGTTGAATGTGGATATTATGCGAGAAGATGAGATGGAGTGCCTCATTACGGGTATGTCCCCACGACCGCTCCACAGACCATCAACAGCCATGACGGATAAACAGCTAACCCGATCTTGTCCTAGGACTTGACTTCTTCATAACCGAGATACCAAACGAAATATTCACTTATAGCGAAACCGAGCCAATGCAATTTGCTGAGGCCCGACCGGACGTGTACCCGTACCTCTTAGTGAACATTGGATCTGGAGTATCAATGATCAAGGTGTCCGGGCCAAAACAATTCCAGAGAGTTGGAGGAACGCATCTGGGTGGTGGAACGTTCTGGGGCATCATGTCATTATTGACAGGTGCTCGAACGTTCGACGATATGCTAGCAATGGCGGACCGAGGCGATAACAGCGGCGTGGATATGTTAGTCGGTGACATCTATGGCATGGACTACGGCAAGATTGGTCTCAAGAGCACGGCTATCGCTAGCACATTTGGCAAGGTCTTCAGGCTACAGAATGGCGAGCGGGAGGCGAGTGACGGCGAGGCACCGCAGGACGGAGCCGGCCATGACGCCGACGATTCAATCTTCAAGCATGAGGACATGAGTAGGAGCCTGCTATACGCCATAAGGCAAGAGCCTCCGGCCCGTGCAGCACGATCATCACTGACAGTCTTAGTAATAACATCGGACAAATTGCTTACCTGCAATCTGAAAAGCACCAAGTCAAGCATATCTACTTCGGGGGTTCATTCATTCGAGGACACCGACAAACGATGAACACGTTATCGTACGCTATCCGCTTCTGGTCTAAAGGCGAAAAGCAAGCGTACTTCCTCCGTCATGAGGGTTATATCGGCGCGGTGGGCGCGTTTCTCCGACGGAAGCCAGTTAACTGGGGCCGTCGGAACAGTGTTGATGAGCACATACTCGCTAATGGACTCTAAGCACGGATCCGATGAGATCAGGCGGCATTCGTCCGCCGCTTCTATACCACTTTTGAGCGTTTGATACCCGTTAATCATGTTGGCATTCGATGCATCTTGGTCTCTACTACTATCCATGTGTTTGCATGAACTGATTTTGTTAGCTGCGGGTCAGACTTTACAAGTCATTTCTCTTGCGAGCGCACGTTTGTGTAAAAATAGGTACTTGGTGATGTTTTTTTTGGGGATTGCACTGAGCTTTTCGGGTTTCTGTTTGTGCTATTGCCACCATTGGCACTTCGAAAAGCCCTGGCCTGTATCGTTTTCTTTTACTCTCAAGCATAGAGGAAAGCAAGAGCCATACAATTGCATATAGAATCTGTTCTCCTGTTCAATGCCGCCAAACAAGGCCCTAATAATTGTGTTTTGTAACTTAATTTCGAGACTACGTGGATTCCCGATATGTATGTGTTCTTCTTTGATCTGTACTCTTCCCCCTCGGTCCGTACTTTTGAGAGTCGAAGAGTTCTTCCTATCCCCAACGGTATCATGGATAGTATGGCCAATCGCAGTCATCATCCAGCAACAAATCTGAGTACCTGACTAGCTTCCATTTGTGCAGATCGCGGCGCGGCCTCGCCAAGACTTGTGGTCCGGTCTGGGGGCGCATAGTCGAGAACGAACCTTGACCATCGTCAGAGATCCCGAAACTCTCAAGGGACGATTATCGCGAAGGGAATACTTGGATCTAACATATTCCTTGCGCCTCATAGTGCGCCGGTTGTTGACCCAAGTGCTGAGGAGCATTGGAGGGGAAGGGCGGCATGGAAACAAGCAAGTAGTGATTTCAACGCGCCCGTTGCGAGCGTCTTGCGCTAACATGTTTTTGATTGCAATTAGATCCCACCGATGCGGCCCTTACGGTCAATACTGTGATTAAACAAGAACGCGAAACCTCGGCTGAGTCGGATACTCCTCTGTTGGCGGTTAGACGATTAACGAACAACACACAGCCCTTAAGGAGCAGCGCACAGCCCGAATCCAATCGACCTCCCACGCACACGGTGATCGCAGAATCTAAGTTTACCTCAGAGCCTGTCGAACTACATCCTGACCTCAAGGCGATTCTCGAGACATGGCACGAGAAAGAGGGAAAGACAGTACCGCCTTGCAAATATTCTTATTCGAACCCGAAATGGAAGAATTGCATGCGGCCCTGGAAGGCGTTTGACCGACAGGGTCGGCTGGTGGACCTGACACAATTCTACATCAAGAGCCCAGTATCGTACGGAGTGATTGCTGCCCGTTTCCCCGACAATGGGCTGAAATTTGTTTGCAGCTACTTGAAGTACAATGGGAAATATGGCTCCTACTTGCAGGCCTGGCTGGGCTGGGATGAAGGCTTTGAAACAGAGCCGTGCATCGTCCGGCGCTTCCATGACCCAGGGGAAGTCATCGAATATCAACCGGAGGCTTGGGCGCATCTAGAAGAGCAGGTCAAAAGAAGGCAACAAGTAATACGGCCAGGAGCAAAACCTACGGTTCAGCCATCTCCCCAGTCCGTGACACGAAAACGAACAGCCGCTCTAGGGCCGACAAGTTTGTCTCAAAATAAAAGACGCCAGCCGGACTTAGGGAAATCACTACCCTCCAGCTCGGAGGAAACCGACAGTTCTTTGAGCTCATTGAGTGACGAAGACATCTCAGAGGACTCGGACGAGGACGATGAAAATGACGCTGATACTGCCACCCGGACCGATTTTCAGCAGAAGAATAGCTCCAACGATCGGCCTCCTCAGGTCAACGCCAACAACGGGCTTCAGCCGGAAATTGCCAACGATAGGCCTCCATCAATACCCAGTCAAAGTCAAGAGCTGTTATTCAAGCTAAGCTTCTTCAAGTTCACAGTACAGCACGTCCGTGATTTCCCTCTGGAGGAATGCAAAACAAGCAAAGCGCTTTTCGAGAAGGCACACGCCTTCTATAAAATATTCGACCGGAACCTCAAAGTGGATGTTCTATCCTGCCAGCTTGCTTCCCGTCCACAGCAGCACTATATTTTTGCGGGAAGCGAGGGGGAATACAGTCTCCTTGTGCGGCAGGCTCAGGACGTTGCTCGGAGTACAGGAAAACCCTTGACCATTGAGGTTGGTCTTGTTCAATCGTAAATAAATCGACTCTCTCTAAGTCAGGCGTGATGGCTCGGTATCACGTACAAAGTCCTCTGTATAATAGTACATATTGTATCCGTAGACTATGGTCAATGCTGATAATCGATTAAGCTATCACTACCAAACCTGAAACGGAAGGCACTAGACCACGCACGGACAACCCCCGATTTTAGTGACAAGTTTATTTCCGCCCCGGCCTGTTCCCCGTGCTCCAAGTCTCCGACCGACTCTTGAGCCGACGAGCTGCTTTCACAATTTCTGTTTTGCAATCGCCATGCTCCAAGCATAACGTCTAGGCTGTCTCAATGCCTCCTTTGCCCGATTCGCTCCCGCCGCCCGTTCCTCCTCCGGTCCCCGTCGAAACCCATCCGAACCGCGCGGGCGGGCTAAAGCCTCCATCGGGGGAACAGCGCGCTCTCCCCGATCCGACTCGTCTCGCGCCTGAGGACGCATATTATTCCCCGTCTCTGCTCCGGAGTCGACCCGGTAGCTCAAACTATGAGGACCTGATCCGTCCCGTGAGCGGGCCTGCTGCCACCGCTGCGTCCGTTGCGGCATTACGACCGCCGCCCGCGGTACCAGGAGCTGTTGCGCGAAAGGAGAACCGGAAACTACGAACAGGGGCGCGGAAGAAGCGAAAAGGTGCTTGGAAGAAATTGCTTTGGGTCAAACAGTCGTGTACGCATTTTCAAGCTGGCTTGGTGCGCTCCCTCGCGCATGCTAACCAGGGAGATAGACCCGGACAACTACACCGACACCGAGACGTTCCTTGACCACCTACAGCGGAACCCCCGCGTGCGTCCCTATGACTTCTGGCCGTTGGTGGCTGACTCAACCGTTATCGTACAACATGTCTGTTCGGTAGTGATATTTGTCTGCTGCTTTGTTGGCATAGTTCAAGGCCGGGTAAGCCCCGTGTCTGTTGTTTGCTGGGGGAGTGTTGGGACAGCTGTCGGCTGGATACTTTGGGACTGGTGGGCATTTACGGAACACGCAGAAAGCCGAAGGGCCCTCGAGCACGCCATGGAGGGAGATGATGGATCGAGTTCGAGTTCCACAGCAAGCTCTGTCAATCCTACCAATCAAAGGGCCAATGGGCAGAAGGAAAACCAAGTTCATGGCCTTGGCCTGAGCATGGCGCACAATGAACCGGGGCCTTTAAAACGACAGAGCACGGGGCTCAGCGCCGATTCTTTTACCGCGCACGACCCGGGCTCTCCTCCCCCAGGTTCACCCCCCCTTAGCTATACGAATAGTTCTGGCGGACAATCTCATCCACAGAGCTGGCAACCTCAATCATTCCTTTCAAGGAATCGACAGCGTCTTTCAACAGTGAAGTCGGCTTTCCTCATTTACTTTTCGCTTCTCGGCCTGAGTCCCATCTTAAAGTCTCTTACCAAATCGACCGCCAGTGACTCAATCTGGGCGATGAGCTGCTGGTTGTTGATCATGAACATATTTTCCTTCGATTATGGAAGCGGCGAAGGCGCTGGCGCCACCAAGTTTCCTGCATCCCTGTCCACAAACGCGGCCGTTATGGCGTCGACGGTGCTTGCTTCTCGACTCCCATCCACAACCCATGTCTTCAGCTTGATGCTCTTCTCTATTGAGGTCTTCGGACTTTTTCCAATATTTCGGCGGCAGCTGCGTCATATCTCGTGGACTGGACACATATGCTTAACCTTGGCGCTGGTCATGCTCGCCGGTGGAGCGGTGGGCATCACCCTACGGGGTGGGTGGATGGGCGCGATAGTCGGGTCATTCTTGGGCAGCATCCTAACAGCATTGACGATGGGAGGGTGTAGCTGGTGGCTTATTAGCCTCCAAAAGTATAAGAACGTTGTCTCAGGGCCGTGGGATCCTGCTCGGCCGATCATACGACGGCAATGGGATTAACAAACGGCATTTGAGATACCTCTTTTACTCTGTTCTTATTATTATTGGTTCAATACACATTCTTACGAGATCCGTCACCCCGGTGCATCTGACCGTTGAGGTTTGAAGCCGGTCTCAGCATCCCGAGACACAATCTTACTCTCCTATTTGTGCCCGCAGTAAGGCACAAATAAACCTAGATTTTCCATTGCTACCGAATAATGACAAGGACATGAGCTACTGATCTAGTTTAGATCGCGAGGAATGTTTACCTTGGATCTTCCGAGAAAATGCCGCGGGTGGAATGAATCTTTACCGGCATGCCAGTCATGAATCCAGGATTCACGCTTCCCTCCCGTCGCACTCGCAACAACCCTTGGGAACCTTGGAGAATGCAACATACTTTTCTGCCCCAATAACGCTCAACAAAGCAAAACAGGAACAAACAAGATGAGTTCCTGTGATCTGGCCCGTGTGACATACTTATTGTCCCGGTGCCTGCGCTTTTTGTTTCTGACTGAAGGAGGCAGCCCTTTCTTTCAGCCCTAGGAGGACCCCTTTAAGCAACGCCACTTTGTAGTGGGAGAGGTATAAATTTCGTCCTGTTCCTCTTCTGTTGGTCTCTACTTTCATAGTTTTGTTCTTGTCGCGCTTCTGCATCACGAACACAAAGTGCATCGTTTATCATGCTGTTCAAACACGCTATTCTGGCCTTGGCGGCCCTCCAGTGCGTTGCGGGCCTCCGCTTCGCGATGTACGTTGATCAGTGAGTGCTGCCCCTTACCCTGGCCTTGGTACAAGTAAGAGGCAAGAGCTAATAAAAGCAGATGGCATATCCAAGACCTACCGGGAAGCGACAAGACACAGGGCATAACGCATGCGATTATGGGGTTTGCCAAATCTACCGACTTTACCGAAGACTCCCCTACGGCATTCCAGCCCTTCGAGCCGATCTCAACATTCCGCAACCGCTTCTCGCCCGACACCAAGGTCATGATCGCAATCGGTGGATGGGGTGACACAACTGGGTTCTCAGAAGGTGCAAAAGACGAGGCCTCCCGAGCACGGTACGCAAAGAACGTCGCCGCTATGCTGGACAACACTGGCTTTGACGGCGTGGATATCGACTGGGAATACCCTGGTGGAAACGGCGAGGATTACAAAATACATCCCAACGAGCAGAAGGTTGATGAGATCCAAAATTTTCCGTTGTTCATCCAGGCTATCAGGGAGGCTGTTGGTGACAAGAAGATTGTCTCTATCGCGACACCTGGCAAACGTGGGGATATGATTGCGTACACGAAGGAGCAGGGTCCCAAGATCTGGCCGTCTGTTGATATGGTCAATGTCATGTCCTACGACTTGATGAATCGCCGAAACAACGAAACCAAGCACCACAGTGGCGTCGTCGACTCGCTTGACACCATCAAGGCATATCTGGAGATCGGCGCACCCCCGGAGAAGCTCAACCTAGGTATTGCGTACTATGCAAAGTGGTTCACAGTCGATGCGAATGCAGACTGTGGCAGTGAGCCGCTCGGATGTCCGACGGTGCCTATGGAGAATGCCGATGGAAGCGACAATAGCAAGTCTGGCTCTGTGGTCTTCGATAAGTCAAACATGGCTTCGCCGCCGACCAACTTGAGTGTCTCGACTGATATGACCTGCGGAATGGCAAAGGGAACGAAATGTCCAGCTGGATCATGCTGCAGCACCTATGGAAACTGGTAAGCGCCCCATTTCCCTTGACTGAAAACGAAGAACGTTAACTAACAATAACAGTGGAACGGGCGATGACTTCTGCGTTGCCGCCTGCGACTCCGACTTCGGTGAATGCAAAAGCGCTTCAACCAAAGACTCGTGGCGACGCGCCCTCGCCGAGGGCAAGACCGACGAGAAAGCAGGCGGCCAGTACTACTTGGACACACAGAACCATTTGTTTTGGACCTGGGAAACGCCGGCGCTGATAACTCGCAAGTTCAAGGACATCGTGGATACAGAGAAGCTTGGAGGAGTGATGGCCTGGAGTCTGGGTGAGGATACGTACAACTTTGAGCACGTAAAGGCGATGCAGGAGGGCGTTGCGCAGCGTTCGGGTACAACGACGCCTGCGCGCAACACCGGGTGTTAAATTGTGAAGATACGCGTACTGTACCTAGAGTAGCCAGTCGGCTTTTTTTCTTTCTACTTCGTCTATTATTTATGGAGCTACGATCTACCTACTAGTTGCAAAGCCAATTGAATGCAACATGGGTTATCTAAATTGGCAGTGGTCCCTAATTTTGTAGTTGTTCTGGTGGCAGCCAATCCGCGTGCTCCGTGCGCCACGGGGCAGTCAGGGTCTCTCTGAGCCGTCGACGGCACAAAGCCAGAATAGATTATTGGGAAGTCACATAATCACTATAAAGAGAAGCTTAACCTCATGCAGCTGCAGGGAGGGAAATTCAGGGTCTGGCCTTCTACCTCGTCTCTTTCAACTCTGTTCGTCTCTAACTCAGTCCTTCCTATCCATCTATCAGGCCATCAACACCACAACACCATGAAGCCATCCATCCTGTTGACCTTTATTCCACTTGCACTTTCACTCTCAATTCCTCATGCCAATCCCAATGCTCTTTCAAGCGCGGCCAGCCTGGATCTCCCTGTACAACAGCCTCTCCTGGACAACAAAGACGCAAACCTAAACGCAAACGCAGAGTCAAAACGCGGCTTTGGCTTGAGGATCAACCATGGCACGTTCATTGCGCCGGACAGGAACAGGTCACATGCGGAATCTTCAAATGCTACTGCTACTGCTACTGCTACTACTGCTACATATATCGACGCATTACGCGCTGAACAAGAACCGTACCGTCGGCTAGAGCGATATTCAGGCGCCCTCTTCGCACTCGCGGTCTTGCTCCTGATCCCGATTTCTCTGATGGTAGTCGAACTCGCCGAGTGTTTCTTCCGATCCATGTCCGTGGAAGCGTTCCCCGAGCGCGGGCGAGAAAAGGAGCGGATGGAGTCGCTTCACGATAGAGAAGAGTGGGCTCTTCGACGACTTCAGCGGGAGATCAAAAGCGAGCGGTCTCGGCCGTGGTGGAGATGGTCGAAGCACTGAACTGAACAGAACATTGGCTCATCAAATCGTGCATTCTATTCTATCTTCAACATAACTTGCAAGGGCTAAAGGTATTATCATAATGTACAACGAAGAAATCTAATTCAGACGCTTGATCTCCTCGACAACGGCGGAGGTCACTTCCTTGGTGTTGGCTTTGCCGCCTAGGTCCGCGGTCAGAACACCGGACTCGCAGACGCGTTCGACACATTGCATCAGCTTTTCGGCGGCGTCCTTCTCGCCGAGCCACTCGAGCATCTCGGCGGCGGTCCAGAAGGTAGCGACAGGGTTGGCGATACCCTTGCCTGTGATGTCGAAGGCGGAGCCGTGAATGGGCTCGAACATGGAGGGGTTCCGGCGGGTAGGGTCGAGGTTTGATGTGGGTGCGATACCGATGGAGCCGGCTAGGGCAGCGGCCAGATCGGAGAGGATATCAGCGTGCTATCCCAAGAATCAGTACTATATCAAGAAGATTGAAGAACCGGAGAAAATCATACCAGGTTGGAGGCAACAATGGTATCCAAACTCTCAGGCTTAAGCACCATCCTCGTGGTCATGGCATCAACAAGCATTTTGTCCATGGTGACCTCAGGGAAGTCCTTGGCAACGATGTTGGCGACCTCATCCCACAGAACCATACCGTTGCGCTGAGCGTTGCTCTTGGTGACAACAGTCAACAGCTTCCTCGGCCTCTTAGCAGCAGTCTCAAACGCAAAGCGCATGATGCGCTCCACACCCACGCGCGAGAAGATGGCCACCTCCGTTGCAATCTCCCAGGGGTGTCCGCGGTGCGAGCGACCACCCTGACCAGCGTACTCGCCCTCGCTGTTCTCACGGACAATCACCCAGTCAAGGTCTCCAGTGGAGCAGTTGCGCAGGGGAGACTGTGTGCCGCGGAGGACGCGGGTGGGGCGGACGTTGGCGTACTGTTGGAATGGCTGGCAGATGGCGAGACGGAGACCCCAGAGGGAGATGTGATCGGGGACGTCTATAACAATTAGTCCTGTCTGTATCTTGCTTCTTGAATAGCATAATGTGGAAATGCGGGGCGTATTTATTCACCGGGTGCACCAACAGCTCCGAATAGAATAGCATCGTTCTTCTTCAACTCCTCCAGTCCACCATCAGGGATGTATTTGCCAGTGTTCTTGAAGGTCTCGGAGCTCCAGTCAAGGTGTGTGAAGTCAAGAGAGAACGATTTGAGCTTGTCGGCCAGGGCCTCCAGGACAGTAACGCCAGCGTCGATGACCTCGGGACCGATTCCGTCGGCGGGGATAGTAGCGATGCGGTAGGACTTGACCATGTTGTCTTTCGGTATCCTTTTGAATGGGGCAGAAACGTTCTTGATGCGATCTGATTGACTTTAGTCCGGGGAATGGCAATGGACCATTTAAATACCTTTTTTTCGTCTTCATCCGATCTCGCCCCCGCACCGGACACGACATGTCCGGACCCCCAGCGGACTTGTCCTTGTCCGATCCACTTCTAGAAATGACCGCGACGTAAAGACCAATTATTGTTCTTTCAAAATCTAGGCACCCTAGTTTACAGCATGAAATCAGTATTATTTTGGACATTTTCCGCAAGATCATAACTCTCGTGAATCAACCACGGTCCGTCTGCCAAACTCCACAAATCACCTATCCCCAGGCCATCTTCACCACCGCCACCGCCGATGGAAAGGTCCGGCAGTCCCATTCCGAGTCCGAGCCCTGACGACGCACCAAGATTATTCATTGCTTGGTTGCCAAAAATCATTGCCGAATTGCTCCATTGATTGCTCAGGGCGGTACCTGGTGATGGCGAGGGGAGGAGTCCTTCTCCGGGTGTTGAGGGGGGCATCGGCTGGAGTGAACGATCAACTCGCGTTCCGCTTTCAAGTGTTTCCCTAGATGCATTCGGATCCTCGCTTTTACCCTTTTGGCTGGTATCGATTGTGTTTGGGTCTGGCGGTGTTTGTTCTGGCGTCGTGAGAGCGGATTCAAGGTCACGGATGGCTTCGATGCAGGTTTGTGGCCAGGTGTTGCCACGACGCGAGAGGTTTTTGAGGATGGCGAGGCCAGTTTTGGCATATCTTTTGCTTGCTTATCAGCCCTTGACGTCCGTCTACAAAATAGAACTAGGGGTGGGTACCTCGATGCTGATGAGGTTTGAAATTCGCCCTCCCATGCGGCGTATATAAGGATTAAGCAACTCATCCACACTGCCCAGGTAAACGATGGCCATATTAATGGAACAGAGCTGGGGGTGTCGACTAGGTACTGTCTCAATGTGGTAAGAACGGATCGTGAAGATTCAATGCAGATTTGTAAAGCGGCGCGATATTCTGGAGATGACGCCTCGGCTGCCAGCAGCGGGCGATTCAAGGAGATGATGGCTTCGTGGCGAAGGACTATGAGTAGAGTTCGATGAAATGGTGCGATCGGAGTCGGTACAGTAGTGTCTGCATCGTCGTCCTCAAGTGGGTAAATGTCGTCGTAGACATCGTTCCACCAGTGGGTTAGCTCTCCATGAAGCGCATGAGTTGCGTCCATGGAGTCTTCTCTGTGTGTAATCGACTTGTTGCGTAACTCGACAATGCGTCCACGGAGACTAGCAAATCTCGCTAGGTGGCCCAACAGGCGGAGCCTATGATCTAAAGACCGAGCAGATGAATTAAGCGCCAATATTTGAGAATAGGTTGAGAGGGCAGGGGTACCTTGCTCTGTCGAACCGTGAGTTTCAGTGTTCGGATAGCACACGTCAATGTCGTCGTCTTTGATACCCAGGGGAATTCCCAACGCTTGGGATAGGTATCTCTCTAGACAGTATATAGACCAGAATAGCCTGCGGCGAGTGGCTACCTCAAGACCAGTGAATGAAAACCGTGCAGGACACCGGTGCAAACCAAGGTGGAAGGCCGTACGTATGATCATCCCACCGATTCGTGAGGCAGAGTTGAGCCGGAGAAGAGAGGTAAGAAATAGCTGGACGCCAAAAGCGGCTTGCAGGATTGGGACTGTGGGTGGTGAGCAAAGCAGGGTATACAGACTTTCCATGGCCTGGTGAACGGAACGGAAGACCAGTGCTGCTGGAACGGGGCTTTGCGTGCTAGGGGCATTGATCTGCCGACGATCCATGAGGGAGATTGAGACAAGTGAGCGTACAAGGACACCGTCTGCAGCGGAGAGGTTGCTAAACCCATCGCGACTGAGGTGCTCGAGAATCACCAGAAAGGCTGGCCCAGGAAGGAACGGAAAAATCGGATGCCAGTTCTCAAAATAACCCTTCGTCCACTGAACTAGCGATTCGAATGTAGATAGGGGCGCTGTTGCCTGGAGATTCAACTCATGCGGCAGCCATAGGTCCGGATACTGCTGATGCAGCTGGTCGTCTTCGCCAGGGACTTGCGCGTCTTTGGAGGCCTGCCGAGGTTGCTTCAGATGGGCCGACCGTCGCGTAAAAGCATTGTATACGACGCGAATGAAGTGAATGCCGCTCGAGGATCCCAGAAAGGACGCTGATTCAGAGCCATTGTCAGTAAACTTGCGCATCACCCCCAGCTCATGGGCCTTGGGAGTGAGCTTCTGGCGTTTGCTAGGAGAACCATGGTTAGAATTGCCACAGTCCATGAAGAAATAGAAGAGATAGCGCTAGTTCGGATGACATTGGTGGATTGAAGAGAAGATGAAAAAGGAAGATAGCCGTTGTGTCTCGGCGCTGGGGGATTTTCCCAACCGGACCGTGATCGCTTGCTGCAACTTCTCCGCAGAGATCTTGATGTTAACACCACAAATCTTCTTGGCTTTTTTGGTTCTCCATCTTTCTTGTCCTTCTATTTCCTCTTTTTATACACTCTCGCTCAAATGGCGGACAAGCGAAATCCGATTGCATGCGAGCCCTGTCGCCAGAAAAAGTGCAAGGTATATATTTTGGTAGCCGCAGCAGAGCTATCCTCTCTTTTTGACTGATTTTCCCTGCCTTCGTTATACTAATACTCTACAGTGCGACCGAATATTGTATGATGCACCGTCATCATTACTATATTTCTTTATGCGCCATTAACTAACAGCCAAAGACCTGTCTGTTCACAGTGCTCCGACCCTGCGAAATGCGTATATCCTGAAAGCGGGAAACGCGGCCTTCCGCAAGGCTATATCTACCACCTTGAAAGCCGACTCGCGGCAACAGAACGAGCTCTATATAGCTCGTATTCGTACTTGCGGGCCATGGACCCCAGGTATTTTAGCATGCTTGAATCTTCTCAACCAGCTCCGTCGCGGGCGACTGCCGTCAACGAATGGTCCCGACTTCCACTGCGTAACCCAGAGGACTTGGAGCTTTGGTGGGCGGAAAAGGCGCGAGTTTATGAGACTATCGAACGCGAGGCTCTCCCTGAATGGAGCCTCTCGACGGGAGATAAAGAGATCCCCGCATCAACTAGTCCGAATAGTCTTAACAGTGGTCATATGAATGCGCCATCGTCTTCTTCAAGACACCCAAGAGAAGGACGAGCGGAGCAATTGGCAGATTCGGAACCAGGAGTTTACTTCTAGTACGGGATTGTTTATACAGCGGTTACTCGATTTTATCTCCACTTTGATCCTCGCAGTAGCGCCAGTATTCTAATTAGTTTGGGGTATCTCCAAACGCTCATCATCGTCATCGACACCGAGGAGCCGATAAGATGAGGGGTTGCGGGGTCACCACCAATAGTCTATATCTGCCCTGCGGTGTCTTTTCTTCTTCATCTTCCTCTTCAACATCTTCAACAAGGACATCTAAAGCATCGGAAGTAAGTTGATTAACATGGCTTCACAGCAATACGAGCTCCCCTTCGAGGTACGTCATCCCGTCGACAATTGTATACAGATACTGACTGCCCGCTCCAGCTGGATAACCCCGACTTGCTCAACTTCGACTCCTTTGTTGGAAACGCCTGGGTCACAGCGAAGAGCGGTGCGCGCTTCGAAGTCGTCGGTAAGCTCTGGATACCATCTCCCTTGCTCTCACGTTCTGACCCATTTCACTAGACCCCGGTACCGATCTCCCTTGGGCAAGCTGCCCTACAAACTCCGCCGAGGATGTCGATTCCGCCGTGCAGATCGCTCACGACGCCTTCGAGAAGTACAAGAAGGTCAACCCGCGCGAGCGTGCTCAAATGCTCCTACTATGGGATATGCTCATCCGAGAGGCCAAGACCGACCTGGCCAAGATCCTGACCCACGAGACAGGCAAACCCATTGCCGAGTCCTATGGTGAAATTGAATACGCAACCGGCTTCACCTGGTGGTTTGCCGGCGAGGCAGAGCGTATACACGGAACAATCGCCGTCCCTTCCGCCCCCAATCGGCGCGTCTTCACAGTCAAGCAGCCCATCGGCGTCGCAGCTGCCCTTGTGCCGTGGAACTTCCCCATCGCCATGGTCCTACGCAAGGCCGGCGCAGCGCTCGCAGCTGGCTGCACAATGATCGTCAAGCCCAGTCCCGAAACCCCCGTGACAGCCCTGGTCCTAGCACACCTAGCCCAGAAAGCCGGTTTCCCCGCCGGCGTGTTCAACGTGCTCACAACGGATCTGGAAAACACGCCCCCGCTCAGCGAAGCGCTGTGCAAGCACCCCCTCGTCAAGAAAGTGACATTCACCGGCTCCACTCGTATCGGCAAGCTCATCGCCTCGCACTGCGCGCATGGCCTGAAGAAAGTAACACTCGAGCTCGGCGGAAACTGCCCCTTCCTCGTCTTCGACGACGCCGATCTCGACCAGGCATTGGACGAGCTGATGGCGCTGAAATGGCGACACGCGGGGCAAGCATGCATCACCGCAAACAGAGTCTACGTACAGGCGGGCGTGTACGACGAATTCGCATCGCTGCTGAAGGAGCGCACGGCGGAGCTGAAGATCGGCCATGGAGCCAGCCAGGGTACGACACTGGGGCCCCTCACGACCCCGCGCAGCATCGACAAGGCAATTAGCCAGGTTGAGGATGCACGGCAGCTCGGCGCGGAGGTCATCCTTGGCGGGAACAGGGTTCAGGGGACGAAGGGGTATTTCTTTGAGCCGACGATCCTCACGAATATGACCCAGGACATGCTGGTGTCTCGCGAGGAGTCGTTTGCCCCAATTGCGGCGCTCTACAGATTCGAGACGGAGGATGAAGCCGTTGAGCTGGCTAATGATACTAGCATGGGGCTGGCGAGCTATGCGTTCTCGAAGGATATCGACCGCATGTGGCGGCTACTGGAGAATTTGGAGGCCGGCATGGTCGGCATGAACACGGGCAACTCGTCGGCGGCCGAGTCGCCATTCGGAGGAATCAAGGAATCTGGCTACGGAAAGGAGAGTGGCAAGGAAGTCGCAGTCAACGAGTATCTGATCACAAAGACGGGGACTCTGACGATTGAGGGGATTGATGGGCAGTACTATTAGGTAGTCGTAGGTGTGATGATGTGTCCTGGTTGGGATTGAACTGTTGGGATCCGTTGTATTGACATTACTTCATGACCTGTTTAGCTAGTCTGTCTAATTATATACTTTTCATCGTTAAATAGTATTAATCGTTCGCCGTTGGCGATGTAAGTCGTTGGCATAGGCTTAGTATCTCTCCACGAGCCACTTCCTGCGCGATTTCTCATCCATGGCACTGAGTTTCCTGCTTTCGGCCTTCTTGACGATGGTGTAGTTCTCTACTAGCTGCGGGCCGAGAAGCTCCTTCAGCGTCTCGTTGGAATTTATTGCGTCAAGACTCTTAGCGAGGGTGTTGGGTAGTTTGGTGGTGATTCCGAGCGCGCTGCGTTCTTCCTCAGACAGCAATGCCGCGTCGACTGCTACATGTTAGCTGCATGAACTCATGAGCTTAGAGAAATAGACTCACAATGACAATCTTTGATAGTAAGCGGCAGATCCTCTTTGACTCCGGCATAACCCGCAGCCAAGAAAGCAGACATGGCCAGGTACATGTTTGCTAGACCATCGAGGGACTTGATCTCCCAATGGCCGGGAGAGATCTTGCGGATAGGTGCTTCACGGTTCTGTGTGCCCCATGCGATCCATTCGCTTCCAGCCCAGATGCCCGCTTTGACGCGCTCGTAGCTGCTATCGCCGGTGAGGGTAAATGCTAGGACAGATGGGTAGTGATGCAGGACACCGGCTAGGAAGGACTCTTCTTTTGTGGTAGGGGTGATGGAAACGTGAGCGTGAGAGGCTGAGCCGGCGGCCGAGGGATAAGGGCGTGGGTGGAGGGTTGCACGGAGACCGCGCTGCTCGACGACGTAGGTTATGACTTGTCGGGCTTTGATAAGGGTGTCTACTGCGGCGACGGGACTGTCAGGTGGGAGAATAAACTCGAATTGGCCAGGGGCGGACTCGGCGTGGAATTGTTCGAGGTGGATGCCGATGGACGCGAGGGCCTCAACGCACTCTTCAAGTAGTGGGAGAAATTGGCGGGTCTCCCGCGTCATTTGGGACCAGGAGTGGTTTGTGGTACTGGGTGCCCAATCTTCTTCTCCAGTTGATGGGTCGGTGGTTGGCTTCAAGAACACAACTTCAATCTCAAAGCCGCATTTGGCTTGGATGCCGAATTCATCCTTGAGTTTGTTGCTGATGTTGAGGAGGTTTGTACGTGGGCATTCCTCCATCTGCTCGCCGTCTTCGGTCTTCCACCAGGTCATTACGGTGGCACTCTTGGAATCAACTCCGACGTTCGGGCTGAGGGTAGATAAGTCTGGTAGCATGTAGAATTGCCCGGTTGTGGTGCCTCCAGCAATCTCATCATCCTGCAACATCCAGAAGACGGCAGTGCTGATGCCGATCCGGCGTTGCTTGCGTGTGATTTTAGCAAACTCCACGATTGGAAACATACGGATCCTGACTGTCGCGGTGTAGTCAATGAATTGCATCCAAATGTATTTGACACCTGGGTTACTCTGAATAAAAGACTCAAGCGAATCAGTCGAGGAAGAGGTAAGTGATTGAGCACCGGATACAGATAGGGCAGAAGACGGAAGCTGTTCGTTCAAATCATACAACCTGTTCGAGTTGTGGAAAAAGATATCCGCGGCGGCCTGTGTGGCCTGTTCAATAGTATAATCACCATTCTCGACATAATCCAGGAAAACCTGTTCCATGTCAGCTCATAACACTTTACCGGGATTGGTGATATCGGACCTTCTCCAAAGCGTCTCGGAACTGTTTATTAGCCAGCCAGAAAGTCTCGGGGAAGTAATGGCCATCTGTGCTCCACAACAACCGCTTGGTGGGAACGATCTCTAAACTCTCTCTCAAGATTGACTCTTGCGCGTCACGGCTAACCATAGGAAAGACTTCACCAAGGTCTAAATAGACATTAGGATAAACACAGGCCAGATATCCAGCCTCACGTGTATAAGGGTATGACGAATGGAGCAAAACAAAGTCGACTTCAGGATACTGCGCAATAAGGGACTGCAAATGAGCAGGGTTGGACCGAAGTAGATTGATGTCGTTATCTCCCAAGCCAGTATGCAGCTGCAAGGGTTTGTTTGGCTGAGTAGCCTTGGCAGCTTTGAGTAGATCTAGAGTCTGACGCACAAGCCAGTCGTTCAGCGGCTTGTCCTCTACCCTGGGAGCGGAGGTTGCCGCCTGGGAGATTGTACGCGCAAAGGACTGGATCAATCGTTTCGCGTCACTGTCATCGGTTGGCTGGACATCTAACCCAGTACGGTAACATATGACCGATTTAAACCCCACCACGGCGGGGTCGGCAATGGAATCGGATACAAGTTGGTTGAAGTCCCGAGAGAAGGTCTCCCAAAGTGCTTGAAAAGATGAGACGTCAGAAGAATCTGGAGGAATCGACCCTCCGCTGGCAATCTGGGCCAAGACGCGGGCGGCCAGAGCCTCGATACGGACAATGCGCTTAGTGGTTGATGCGGTGAAGCGGTCATGCCAGTCGAATGGCTCAACGTCATCTTCGCTCAAGAGATCGTCAAGGAGAAGAGCATGTGTTCCCTCCAAGCATTTGCGAGTTAGGCTCTCGTAGTCGCGCTGGACTAGTCGGTCTCGGGCAGCCCGGAGTTGTTCCCAGTCGGATGATGAGCTTTGGTATAGAGTAGCGAGCTGGGCGGCAGCACGGTGGTATGGTAGCGTTGAAGACGCGTTAGCTAGGGCAACTCCTTGAGCCTCTGATATGATCTGCTCGAAAGGATATTTGGCATAGTCACAGGCAGCAGGCTGGGAAAGGAGATTGTGAGCATGGTTGTCAATGAGAGGGTGCGTTTGGATGAGTTGACGCAGTGAAGACAGCGAGGCCATGGTGACGTAGCAGCAAAGTGAAACAGAATCAAACAATAAAAGAAAGCCGCAACGCAACGAAGGGAAGAAAAGAGGTGTTGAAGGTGGGAATGCGAAGAAGAAAAGGAGGAGGAGGAAAACGAAGCAGGGAGCAAAGAAAATCTGAGGTGAGACTGAGAGAGCGTCTGTCTTACTGGATTAGGCAGCTCAAGGCCCAGCGACGATCGCGAAAGAACGTGGCAGATGAAACAATCAACGATCCTCTGCCGGACTTCCGGGTGCCTATCTTCAGCGACAGCTCTACCAGTACTCCGGAGTATAGCTTCGGCTCTGGAGGAGTAGTAGTAGATTTACTAGAGCTGACCTGCAGATACCCAAACAGGAATAATCTACGAGCGCCCGGGCCACGCAACTGGAGGCCGAGGCTCGAGTAGATCCTAGCGCGTGCACAGGTCACCTCCTAATAATATACTTGGCCCAAGTAGTTGATTTTCACGAAGCAGACGTCTGTATATTGATCATCAAAACAAACCATGCCATGTCTATCTGCATAGGGGTATCACTCGAACTTTCATGTGCGTGTACAAAGCAACCCCACCGAATCTAAAAACAAGAAATCGAACAGATCAACCCAGAATAACCGAAATATACCCGACGTCCCAAAATCAAACACCCGCTCTTCGATAATACAACCAGGCCGTGATTGTTAAATGGAAACAGAAAAAAAAAGGAAATAGCAACGCCTAAATATCGATCGATACCGAAGTCATTCCCATGCTGGGTAGATCCATGACGCTGCTATCGCGGTGTCGATCAGACAGCTGTTTTCGTACTCCACCCGTCAAGTAATTTAGAAACATCTCTGAATGGGACTGGCTTCGTGAGGAAGAGATCAATTCCAGCAGACAGGGCTTCGGATTCGTCGCGCGAACTGCTTAGTCCGGTGAGCGCAATGATGGTCGCCGGGGCAGAAACCTCGGTCCCGCGCTCCCTTTCAATCGCGCGAATTGCTCGCGTGGCTTCAAACCCGTTCATAACGGGCATAGAGATATCCATAAAAATCAAGTCGAACCCCCCGGGAGTCCGTTCAACGGCATCAACTGCTAGCTGCCCATTCTCGGCAGAATCCAAAACTTTCAAACGGCGCTTCTTCAGGAAGGTTAGCATGAGATTGAGATTGATGAAATTATCATCCACCACCAGGACTTTTGGAGTACGTCGTTGTTTGACTGCAGGTTCCGTCACGGATGGAGGTTGAAGTTCGCAGGGCGGAGTCAGAGTTGATATAGGGCCGGCTACTTCGGAGCTTGACTGCGATGGCGTATACCTCTCTGAACTGGTAGAGCCTGGAGTGCCTGAACTCGCCCCATCCGACAACTCTGGAGTTTCGTTCATATCCCCTAAGGCCTCTGGAGCCTTCTCTGGAATAACATTCGCGTCTGACAAAAGGGCGACCTTTGGTCGAAGAGACAAGTTATTATCTTGTTGTTCGAATGCAGGTTCCTTCTGATGTTCGAAGCATCGTTCAAGTGTCCGGGCCAGCTTGTAGGGTCCGCATGGGCGAGTGATAATGCTTACTATGTCGGCAAGCGAGGACCACTTGGAGCGCGCAGTTTTGTAATCGATAGACCTGCTGCAAATGATGACAAGGGGAGGTAGAGATGTGGCGGTAAAAACAGAAGGCGGGTGATCTGCCAATATATGCTCATCTGCTAAGACGACGTCGACAGGAAGCTCAGACTGCCAAGGGACTAGCTCGTAACCATACCACTTGGTGAGATAGTTCATCATACTAGCCCACATAGGGTGTGTGCCCACATCAGCGAGATTCATCCCAAGAACTGCGGCTCGTTTGTTGGGATGGTGGTGGCGAAGGACGTCACAATCATTGGGAGAATCTTTCTCGGGCGATGAGCGGATGATTTGCGCATCAGTTGTACTAGGTGCAAGAACCTCTACATCTTCTCCAGGACGCGCTAGAGGCATCTTAACTCGCACGGTCGTTCCATCGCCTGGGAGGCTATGTATGTCAATGCTGCCACCCAGAGCTTTGACTAAACTGCGGACAATTGACAGACCGAGACCTGTTCCCACCGCGAGAGTGTCTTCTTGTGCGAACGGTGTGTACAGGCGACCGCGAAGGAACTCTTCAGAGATCCCTTTGCCAGTATCAGACACCGTCAAAGTTATCATATCCACGGCGGGCTGGTTGCGACGGCCATCAGATGATTCGGCCACTTCGAGGCGGACACACACGCGACCCGCCTCTGTGTATTTCATAGCGTTGCCGAATACGTTCATAATAATGCGCCGTAAAGCGCCAGGTTGGGTATCGTAGATCCAATCATTTTGCGCGATGCCGATAACTACTTCCACGCCCATCTCAGTGGCAAAATGACTGACCTGTCCCGTTTTTGGCATTTCGGTAATGGGACTCATTGGGTTGGAGGATGATTTCAGACTGTATGCGTGCCCGAGGCATACACCTTCCACCACCTCCTCTGCCAGGAGCGCAAGATCAATGGGCACAAAGTTGTCTAAACCGACGGCTGGTTTGTCGCTGACTTCTGCAGGTATTGGATTGGTCTTCTGCTTCAGTTGTCGGGTCTTTCGTTCCAAAGAAACGATTTTACTGAAGTCAAGGACTTGATTCATGGTGTCCAGCAGGGTTCGGCTGCAAGCGTTGATCGTATCAAGCAACGACCCCTGGAACTCGTCCAGTTCCGTGCCGCTCAAAAATTCTGCCGCAGCCAATATGCCGTGTAATGGGCTGCGAAGTTCGTGCCTGTTGGGACTTGATTAGTTGCTGAAGGTTGCCGTTGTGCAGATAACTTACGAGATGCTTCCGATGAAATCACCTTTCTGGCGATCCGAGATGAGGGATTCAAGACGACTGTGTTCCACCATTATGGAAGACCCAAAGCCCAACACAGAGCTCAGTTCAACAGAAGAGCTGAAGACGCGACTCTCCACTGTATTCCAGCAGAAGCATCCCGCAAACCACTGCGAGCTTGCGGCATTCCACAAGGGAACAAAAAGTACTTGAGTGGCATTAGGAAAATAAGTATTGAGCAACTTATTTTCCACGTTTCTCCACTTTTTAGGCGTGCTCTTCGTTAGGTCCTGGGTCCTTGCGGTTCGAGAGCTGTTTCTGGAATTGGCATTCTCGTCATCAGATCCTGAGACACTACCGTCTCGATGGAAGGACCACAATTTTCCTTTGCTGTATCGGCGAATAAGCTGTTGAAGAAACCCGGTATCGAGATTTGCCGCGGGGGAAGCGATTGGCGACCCAGGCG
The DNA here is from genome assembly GCA_003719405.1 of Aspergillus incahuasiensis. NCBI lineage: Eukaryota > Fungi > Ascomycota > Eurotiomycetes > Eurotiales > Aspergillaceae > Aspergillus > Aspergillus incahuasiensis. The sequence continues at coordinate 99,933 of RHLP01000202.1, read as the reverse complement.
AAGGCGCCGCAAATGGTTCTTCGTTAGTAGACATGGCTAAGACTGAGGCCGGGCTCATATTCTCTGCTGTATAATCGCTGCCTGAGTCAACATCAACCGCTGAGGTGGTTCCGGTTTCGAGAAAGACGACACCGCCGTCACCATCCAGCTCTAGACTTTCACGCAGCAGATTTGCGGCTCTCTTAAAAGCCCAGCAATTGCTATGAGACTGGTCTAAGCCCTCGAGTTCCCGGCGCTGAGTTCCAGACCACCATTCAGGTAGGGGGGTGGGCGGATTGGTTGTCGGGTTGGAGGAACGTCCTAGATCGACTTTGTGATCAGATGATGAGCTGAAAGATCGAGCATCGTAGCTCTGCGACCTTTTCAGTAGACCCTCGAAACTGTTTGAGGATCGTACTGATAGGTGATTGCCCTTCTGAGCAGATGAGGGAGGCGAGCTGGGTAGACCGGAAACACTGCCGGTGGAAGAATGGTGCGCAGCATCTACGAAGCTCGAGCTGCCCTCAACAAAATAACTGAGCCCTCGAGACAACCGTGCGGCCCGTCGGCCCTCAGAGGCCTGTCGGCTCACTTTCAGAAAGTTCATGACCAGGACGGAGATTGAACCCAGAATTTCCTTCTCTCCTTCAGAGAGACCATTATGGGGTTTTGTATCCAACAGGAAGAAGCAGCCGATATTTATTCTGTGTATTTCGGTCGTCAGAGGTGTCCCGGCGTAAAATTTGAAATGCGGCTCGTCTTTCACGAAAGGGAGGTCTTTGTAGCGGTCATCGCGGCTCAAATCGTTGATTTCGAGAAAGGAGTATTCTCCACGTTCTCTATTCGACGGGGGAAGGTTCACGGTTTTCTGGGCAACACAACTTCATGTCAGTGGTTATAAAGAGCATATTTCCGACCAGATTATGACAATCTCACCCTGCACATGGTCCACGCAGTCGAGGACAGCGTATGGCAACCATCCCACGTTCCACTCGCATCATTCTCGTATTCCTGATTCCCCCCGAGTACGGACTTGGAGCTTTGAGCGATGATGAATTGAGACGTTCGGTCCGAGACACTAAATGACCAAGTAATTGGTTAGAATGGGAGGGTTCTGTAGAGGAGTGAGTAGCCTTCAAGCGCACCTTATCATGACGCGTTCTACATCAAGGCGTAAGGCCGCCAGCTGTGCAAAAGAGCTCAGAGTCGCATTGTATTCTCCGAGAATGAGAGCTTCGGGAACAAGACCGGCGGTTGTTGCGGCGTGTTGAGCCGATAGTGCCGGTGATGGAGGTGTAGTAGAAAGGGTGCTCTCTCCGGCAGGGGGGACCCCAAGTTGCATGGAGTCTGAATCGATTGTAGAAGGCGTCGGTACTCTGTCCGCGGAAAGCGAGCGCTGTGGTTGGAAATAACGGTAGAGCTCGCGGGCTCGACGACCGTCGATGTAGTCTCGCTCTCTCGACCTTGACAGCGCCATGATCGTCTACCAGAGGGAGGTCAGGATGGGTCGTTGATTAAGCGTTGAGCGGTTTGAAGGAGATCGTTTACTGATTCTCCATGTTGTGAGTCCGAACGTGGCTCCTCGCTGGAAGATGTGGTGTTTTCAGGATGTGAAGCGTGGTGGAATAATAACGATATGGAGAGGGAAGAGCTTGGTCAGGGAGTGTGCAAATCACAAAATCTGAAACGGGAAGCAAAGTCGGGTCAAACCTTGAAGGATTTCATGCAGGGAGCAGTGGATGGAGCGTGAATGCGTGGCCCTTCATTTCCAAAACTTGGAAACGAACCTGGGAATGTGCACTCGGCGTAGCACGGCTGTGGCAAGGCGGTGGTTTGCTGATTTCTCCCCCAAAGATAGCGCCTGGAATTGCATCTGCAGCATCGGATGATTGATCTGACTCGTGAGCGAATGAGAGACGATACGCAGCCATTATGACGGTTGGGGGTTGGGATCGTAGCTCTGATGGGCTCAAACCTGATCCGATCGCGATTATTCGAGGAAGCACAACCGGTTTCTGGTGGGCGGGCGGCGGAGGACCCCTGTCAGCGCCCACCAGCATTGGGCCACTTTTGATTTGCGGCTGTTTCTGCCGGGGCCGCCACTTGCCCGCTTCTGACGCCAACCTTAACGGATCGCCCGATCATTGTCCGGAGTAAGGCATGAGGATTCTACATGACACAACCTCACATGATTGTGCACTAGTCTGCGCCAATCAGCCTGATGTCGTCTGATGTACTGACATACCCCAGATTGTGTCAAAACAGCTTAGCGGTCTTTCTTGGGAAGGTGACATATTCTACTCCGGAGTAGACTTCTAGTCTTCATCGTGGATCTAGAACTATTCTAAGCATTAAACTACGCTGTACTAATATGCAGTCTATGCAATCTAGAACATTCATTACGCCTTGCCCAAAATGCAATCATGGCTTAAAACCTCTCCATCATGCCCTTGCGCACTGTCCACATTCGAGCCCGTTTGCCGTAGATATACATTGGGATGGAGAAGAGCAGCAATCCAAATTGAATCACTCCCAGCGCGATAAAAACCGTCCGAGCCCCCTGACCGTCCACCCAATCAACGACAAAAAGGGAGAATATCAGGCCATGGAAGACATCTGAACTGTCGTTAGTGTATTGCATATAAAGTGTATGCGGGAAGACTCACTCTTGCTCCAGTTTAGTGTTACCAATGCCTCCCCGGCATACTGACGGTAGCTATCGACACAGAAGGTAATGGACGTGGTACTTCCCAAACAGCAACCGAATGATACCAGACCAAAGAAGATTGTCGGAACAATCCAGGCGTTTTTCTCTTGGGCACTCCAACCAAAGCCCATGAGTCCTATGGTCGTCGACAGTGCAATGGGGATAGCCATTACAAGCCGGAACTCGGGCTCATAGACACCCCCATTGCGCCGTGTCATATAGCGGACAATGACATCGGATATCTTACCCGCCACCGCTGTCCCTAGTAAACCCCCAACGAACGGGGAGATGTAGACTAGGCCGGTCTGGAGAGGGGTGAAGTTATAGGATTCCCTGTCTTGGTAGATGTGGGAAACAACCTCCGACAAGACGATGAGCCATCCAACTGACAACGCGTACACAACGGTCGACCACAGAACTGCCGGGTAAGCGAACAAGATAAAGGGACGGGCAGCCACTCGTAGCCACCTATCTTGCGAGATCCGTCCATTCCATGGTCGTAGGTAGTAGGTGTAAGGTACATCTGACTGTTCGCGAAGCCGATTGGTATACTGCACAGGCAGACTGAGTCTTGTAGCGGGCTCTACGGGCTCACTTCGCGCGGGCGACGGCGATGTTAGTCGTCCTGCTTCAAGATCATAAGGACGTGTAATTGTATCGTCGGTGGGTAGCGGTGGGACACTCGGCTTTTCGGGATGAGCAGAGGGCTCCACAATTGGGTCCGCGATTTGTTCTGGCCCGTTCGAGCTGTGTATCGACTCCAATCCGTCACGAGTTTCTTTCTCCTGGTGCATATCCTCTGCGTCTGAACCGTTGTCCACGAATCCTACATGTCCCTTCTTGGTTCGTTTGTGAGAAGCGGCATCCGGAGCATTCTCCGGGTCGCCCTGGGGGTGAGTATCAGTGGCGCGACCTCGATGGAGACCATGCGATACCATGTCCGACACGCTCCGATAGAAATCGGGGCGTTTGTGGTGACGACGTGGCCGTGGGGTACGATCCCAGAACGTTTCCGGCAGGAAGAAAAAGATCATTGCGAGACAAGCCCCGACAATGATGGCAACGATCCAAAACACCCAGCGCCAACCTAGACTTTCAATAATCGCTGCACTAACCAGCGGAATGAGGTTCTTCCCTCCAAGAAGAAGAAGCGTATATATACCAACTCGATACGCCCTTTCGTGCAAGAAGTAGATCTCCGCGATTGTCGCTGAAGGTAAGCATTCAACTGGACTGACTGCGATGCCTTGAAAGATGCGAGCCACCACAAGGCTAGGGTAGTTGGGAGACACTGCACACCAGACAGCAGAGATGATGAACAGTGTGGCGCCTAATAGGTAGACCGGACGCTTGCCATAGAGAATTGCAGTCGGTGACATTATCACCGATCCAATACCCAAGCCCAGCATATACAACCCTGTAGTGTATGCCACCTTTTGAGTATCTACGTCGTAGTCCTCCGAGACTTGATTGAAACCGGCGGCAAGGACAGGCGTCATGCCACCTCCCATCAGGCAGTAGAAGCCCAGGGATATCAAAGCGGCATCCCGTCGCCAGACCGGCCAATTGAGAGGATCGTTTCGCGAGTCATCTGGCTGTGGGTTCAGGACAATCTTTCCATTGGCGGTTTTCTTGGTTGGAGGTGCAGATGCACGTGAAGATGATCTGGACGAGGGATATGGAACAGGGAGCGATGAGGCTGATGTACGCTGGGGCTGATGCCTTAGACCTAGCGGTTCGTTGCGGTTGGAAGATAGCAGGAGCACGGTGCCTAGTGATCTATGTTAGCCAGCCCCCTCGATGACGGACAGGCGGACCAGGCGATCCTACCGGGTACTTCGTCGGTTTCCCGATCACTAAGAATACCCAGGGTCGCCCTAGAGCGGTAGTCCATATTCTCCTGGCTCGAGTTGGAGTTGCCGGACTGAAACATCTTCTTCCACCAGTGCTTGTCTGATTGAGAGGGGCCCGTATCTTCTGATCGTTGCCCCGTCTCAGTAGCCATGTGACCTTCGGAGGCCATTGTTATTCGAACGAGAGCACAACGAGAGGGATTCCAAAACTTGACAGCTTCAAAGATTAAGAACGCGATTCGGTAGAGGCCACAAAAGAAACTCCAAGTCTATGCTATGAAACACGCGGTCTCTACAAGTCGGTGTGGCACTCGTTAGCGGGCTCTAGCAACAGCTTCCGCGATGGCAGAAAAAAAAACTCACATATAACTTCTGGCTGCGACAGCGCCCACGATCAGAGCCTGTAGTGGGCGGAGTTGAAGAACTCAGCTGTCGATGGCCAGCGGGCATATTTATGGCACAATGGCAACGCAGACAATGAGGGGAAGTAAGAACAAGACGTTTCAGCAGTCATGGGGTGGTCCCGCAGCGGTCAAAGCCAGATAGGGCGCGAGTCACGCGAACGTTGCTGATTTAACGGCGGACAAAGACTGATTCGCACCAGTCGAGTACTCGAGGGTCGCTGCCGAAAAAAGAGGCTTGGTAGCTTGTCGTTATCCTCCAAAAGACCCAATCACCTAGCTCCGATCGACAATGCCATACATGTGACATGGGTCATCGACCACAATTGACCTGCACGCTGACGTCTGAGGATCTTGACAAGAGCTGGGGATGGGACGGTGCAGTCAGTTGCGATTCTGAGCACTGGAAAACGAAGGTCAAGGGACTCAGATTGCGAAGGGAGCGGGGAGTGGCTCTCCTGGGCGAAGTTTCGAGGCTATCTGCGGCGGTCTTTCTAGAGCCTCAGGCAGCGAAATCCGACCTCCTGCCGCATGCAGAACGCCCCGGTCAAACCCTACCCAAACCAAGCCATCCTTGGTACGTATAGGAATGGGCTGAGAATCGGCGGTACGGTATCAGCGCCCAAACCGTTCAAGGATCTATTATTTTCCCTTTAATCTATCAGCTTCTGTGCTGATTTCTGTCTTGCCTAAATCTCAGTCAGCTTCACAATCGGCGAGTCGTCCCGCGTGTGATCCTAACCAGTCATCGTACGGAATCAGAGGGCGAACAGGGTTGTGATTAGAGTACAGAGTACGCGGGAAAGGGCTGGATTGAGTTCGCTGTGGCAGTTTGCTTCTCATGATTGGATTTTCTGCCACGAACTGGCGACACTGGACAGAGGGGATAAGACCAGGAACCGGAGTACATACGGAGTACATACGGAGTACAGCAGGACAGTCTTGGCGGAGAACTGCGAAAGCTCAAGTATCTCACATATCTTGGTAGGCAAAGCCCGGCCCCAGTGAGGCCAAGTCTAATAGACCATTCTTCCCCGCATCGTATGGTCATAGAGTAGCTTTAAGGAAGGGCCGTGATTCAAGAGCTGGTTTCTACCCAGGTGGTTCTCGGATCGGGTACTTTTCTCTCATGCTGGCCCCGGAGTATGTGCCTCAGGCATGTAGAGCGCCTTGGCATGGTTCGTGCTTTTCAGACCCCACACGTGATTGGCGCTAACCATATCTAGAGCTTCCCCCCACGTGCATCGCTCGCCGGCTTCGATTGTTTCATCCAAAGCTAACGACCAGGGTGCATCCCGGTCTCCCAAGACCTTCCAGAGAAGCTTCAAGAGTGCTTCCAGATACTCTATCTCTCACTGCTAAGCCAGTCTCTGGCGCCATTTTTCTCCGGATCTTGTCAATTAGCCACCCAACGTGCACAAATTGCGGAATTGCATTTGTTCTCGATGTTCGCGGCATGGCTCGCCAAGCTGCCCACCAGTTGGGCTGTGGGATGACCACGAGGTGAAGACCACTCTGCTATTGAGTCAATTATCTTGCTGTCAAGCTGAGCCTTGATCGCTGGCGGCGGGGGCGTTCGTCTACTTCTTACTCATGTCGCAATCTAGCCCCCGTTGCTGAGCGCTCTTACAATATCACTCATCGTCCGTGATTGATGACTATGGGGCAACCCATGCTAAGGCACTTTTCTACCATGAAATCAAGCAGAACTGGCGCCTTTTTACTTATACGGAGAGGCGCAACATAGCCGTTTACATTGTTGGGATCATGCTGTACAAATTCGGACTCGAGGCCTTCAACGGATCCATCGTGACTCTTGCGACTAATCATTACGATTATGACGCCAACCTCACCGGTAGTACCCCAAAAACCTTCCAGCGAGTTGGTCTAATGGTCTGCTTTAATCAGGCCTGCCAATGCGTCGGTTCTATCCTAATTGCTCCACTGATCCGGAGGTTTCCATCCCGGCTGGTTTTGGCTGGTGCGGTCTTGGTTTTTGATCTGCTAAGCGCACTGCTTCTTATCATGGATGCAAGCAGTCCATTTGTCTCGTCAGCCTTTCGAGATCAACACTCTGAGCATGACTTCCACTACTACAGAAACTACAATACCGATGGCATTATCCCTGTATACTGCATTGCCGGAATCGCCTACGGCATGGTCGAACTGATTCGACGTGTGATTCCCAGAGACATTGCCGATGCTCTCGTTCATATATTCTACGAAGTGTCAGGATCTGACGGCGCTTTTTGCACCGCATTAGCCCTTATCCCCTATCATGGTAATAATTACTCCTTCATCATCACGTCAGTCACGTCAGTCCGCTTTGGTTTCGGGGCCGTCAGCTGGTTGTTCCTCACCGACCACGGCTTTCAGAGTCAACGAACCCAGGTGCTCAAAGATCAACCGCCATATATTCAAGCAGTCGTCGTCGGATCCTGGCTCTTCCTGGAATCGATCTGGACGGGCCAGATGAAAATGGAAACATTTTCGAAGCGAGCCGCAATGTGGCTAGCGCTCAGTTCACCGTGGTTGCAGTATTGGTCTTGGTAGCGACCTTCGTACCCCGAGGGTCTAGGTCCCTCGATCCCAAAATGCTCCACGAGGAGGATTTTGAACACGAATTGCCGGGTCTAGCACCTCTTTCTTCCAAGGAGGACTTGAATTAGGGCACATGCTAATATTCCTTCTATATTTGTCTATTTATCAATAGACCTTTTCTCATAACACCATGATGAACTAGGCTTGTCCCTCAAATGGAGCCACCTTAGATCAAACAGCCACAACAATGAGTCTTCCAAGATTGAAAGAAAAAGAAGAATCGTCAAATCGTACAGAAACAATAGCGCGGAATAATCTCATTTACGCCCATCTGCTTCCAACTCCGACGGGCCACAATTACGACCCCCCAAATGATGCGGCAGAGCACTCTGATCCCAAATCCAATACGGTTGCTGCTGCTGTGGCACCGGGCTCTGCGCCCCCAAAGGCGACGAGCCCCCATACACACTGCCGTCGAACACAGAGAACCCCCCATTCTGCGACGACGCCAGCGGCAAGTGATTGTCCATCGACACAAATCCCGTCCCCGTAGCCGGCCGCGACCCAAGTCCAAATCCAGATCCATGCCCAGGCCCAGTCCCCTCATTCGACGGCGACGACCCATGCACACTCATGTACCCCGAGAGGCCTGTACTCGCGGCATCGCCCTCGCTGCGCGGCCCATCAGGGCCCGCAGAGGTCGTCGCCCCCTCCACCCACTGCGCGGTGCGGATATTCTTCGCCGAGTTCGCGGTCCCGCTCGCGCCACTGCCCTCGTGTCTCGCCGACAGCCATTTCCGGTAAATCCGGTTCCGGCCGAGCAAGAAGAACAGGATGCCCAGGATTACCGCCAAGGCCACGGGGCCGAGCACGATGCCGGCGATTACGCCGGCGCTGAGGCCGTGCGGGGATGAAGAGGAGGAGTTGGATGCGGAGGGTGGGGAGTATTGCGCGCCGTTCTGGCTTGTGTTCGATGAGGGCGACGAGTGTGTCGCTGTTGTGCCGCTGCCCGGGCTTGAGCCTTCGGCTGGCATGGGTTGGCCCGGGAGGAGCATGTAGGGGGCGTCGAGGGCGGCGTCGCGTTGGGATTCCCATGTGCGGGTTTCGTTCTGGGGTTGTTAGCTTGAGATTTGGATTGGAGATGGGGTTGGAGTGGTGCTTTGGTTGAGGAGGGCACGTACCGGGTTGATGGCGCCTACCATGCCATTCACGATGCAGGAGTCTAGACCGGTGCAGTAGAAGAAAGTCGGCTAGGGCAGAGAGGGCAAGTCAGCTAAAGACTGTAGACTACTTCCGGGTATACTCTTCTAGAGAGGAAGAAGGGGGCGTAATACCTCATCCTTCTCAACAGTGTAGTTCCACGTGGGCAGATTCCCCACAACCTGCCCATTCACTTCATTGAAGTCATTCTTGATACCTGAGAAGAAGTAGTCCCCATCGGCAGGCATACACGGTGCTTTCCAATCCGCCTGCACGACTGAGTGGTTGCGAGGGGAGAACTCAAAGACTATCAGGTCGCCGACATTGGCGTCTAGTGAGTGAGGGACGAAGCCGTGCGGGTCTTCCTTGGGCCCGACCTGGACCGTATGTGTTGCTTTTGCGGACGACGACGTTGTACTTGGACTTGGACTCGAGGATTGGGATGGTGATGCATTTGCGGTATTGGACGACATGTTTAATGCCTTGTTGTGAGAGGACGCTAGCTGAAGCTATGGTGTTGGGGAAATGGAACGGGGAGCGTGGACGAGGGTAGATGAAATAGCATGGCATGCTGGATGAAAGTTTGGGATGCGCATGGTCAGATGCGCCGTTCTGTCTCGGCAAACAAAGAGCCAAGGGATGGATGATTATTCTAGACGCTATGTTGAAAGAAAGTATGAGACTCGGGCTGTAGAGGCGACGAATGGCGGAGGGTGATTCAAGCCAGGCCTGCAACAGGGAACCTGATGATTGGGTCGGGAACGCTGCAGAGTCGAGGGTCCAGATTCCAGAATCATTGAGTGGAGTCTTCCATGGTGGCATGTCCACGCGTTGTCAATTTGGTTCTTCTTTACACCTGCTACTCCTCATCCAAACAATGCTCCATACTGCACCCAAAGAACAAGAAACACTATCCGCTGCCAGCACCATCTACTTGCAGTCTGTCTAGATTCAGGTGCCCCTCAGTCAGACGAGCCTGCAACTCTGTAACGCCGGCCCTCACCCGCTGGGTTAACTGTGGGTCACGTCCGGCCTCTGTCACCTCGCCTTCAACTGCGATGGCCACTCCCAAGTTTCGCGTGATATTCCGTACCTCTTCGTCGACCATCCGCCTCAGTTCATTGAAGACCGAATTCATTATTGCCTCATATTCGGCCTGGACTCTCCTGCAGAGCTGCGGGAATATCTGCGAATTCCGCACGTGCTGATCCATAAGATTCTTTCGTCGAGCGTCGCTACCTCCGCCTGTTGCCGTCACCTCGTCAATTTCACGCTTTGACGTGCACGTCGTATAGACATACCTGATTCATAGTTACAGGCATCGTAAGCTGGACGCATAATATCCGCAATGTATGAGTTCCTGCTATGACCGTCTAGAGCATCCCGGTTGATGCGCCTAAATGGTCAGTAACGCTGATCGGCTTGGGCTCCAAACAACATACTCAGTATGCTCAAGAACATCCTCGAATGCTCTTTGCACTATATCAGCTAAACAACGTTTTTGTGTTTCCAGATTTTCAAGAAGGTTATCGAGGGGTTCAGGTGCAAGATTCGTGTGCTCTAATCACTCACGTATTAGTAGCTGAGCATGCCAGACGATTGGGGGTGTATGATTACCTTCAATATTTGGGCAAACTGAATCGAATACATCATCAAGTTGTTCTTGAATGGTGTACTGCTGATTGTTCAACCATACCAGCAGTGTGCTCCAGCCTTGATCGAGCTCCTCGCTCAGCTCCTGGAGAATTTCACTGTTCCAACTCCGCTTTTCTCGGTTCTGGGGATTATGAAACCCAAATTTGCGACAAAATGCGGCATAGGATGAGTGATGCAACTAAGCCCAAAAGGTTAGATGCAGGGTCATCAATAGGGGCTTTCCGTGAACTGACGGGCCTCCAAGTCTGGGAGGTTTTAATAGCTCCAGTTTTCCACCTTCCGTAAGAAATACCTAGATGATGTCAGAATAAGCCTTTTTCACACATTTCTAGTTGACAACATACTTATACAACGGATGATAGAATTCTGAAACTGTGTATTGAGTTCTGCCTGGGCAGATCGGATGCAAGAATTGCGAGACGTTAGGCGCTACGTGCTGTTAGTATAAGCACTTGCCGGCCGTGGCAGCTGAGCAGTTCGCGGCCTTATGGAGGAGATTTAGTTGGGAGAAAGTTTGTAAGTGATGACGGAAGTGGATATATACATACCGATTCTAGTGTCCTTTGTGCCTCGTTCAGTACTCGGCGGAGGGTTGTAGCCCTTTCAATTGTGACTGCATTGGATCCTGCCAGTACCCACTGGCTCAAAGACCCAAGAAGAGCAGGTATACGATCCCTGAGGAAGACAGATGTTGTTCTCAACTGGGCTTCAGCTGGTACTGATTGGCAATATTGTCTTAGTTCGATGATTCCACTCAGCCGGATATACTCAATAGCCCGTTCTCTATGGTTGCCACGATGGTTCTTGTATAACTTGCTGCTCACACAAAATACCCTAACGTTGGGTTTATATTGACGTAGTAAATGCCTCGTCACGGAATCGTTACGTGCCCCGATCAAGAGTGTATCCAGCCTAAGACTGTCAGCTATGCCTGCTGGTAGGCAGGGTAAAAACGCACTGAAGCTGAAGCCTTTCTAGCTCGTCGCTGTACAATGACCATCAGACTTAATTCTCGTTGAATTCAATGACAACGACTTCTCCAAGACTTACTTCTCATTTGCTTCTTGTAACGCATAGCGCCCCTCACGAGCTCCAGACGACCGACGACGACGGCGTTTTGTTGATTCCAGACGAGTTGTGATTCGCTTGATCTGGTCGAAAATCTGTCCCGCTTGGTTCCTCACCTGTGCAGAAAAGGCAGGGTCTCGGACAATCTCTCCAGCGTTCAAGTCCTGCGTAATGTCAATCAGCCGTTAGGATGACCACAGCGTTTCTTGAGCCACATACAGCTTCCGACCTAGTGCACACTATCCGCAAAGGCTGGCCGCGCACACGCTTCTCAATGATCTCTTGGATTGAGGGATCAGTTTTGCACCGACCGATGGCGCTGACCACGAAAACCTCGTCGCAAACGTCACGGAGATACCTCTCGGTGGATCGCGCCCTGGCGTGATTGAGATCTCGGAACCCTGAAGAGGAAGTTTAGATATGCTCTGATACTGGCCTGGGGAAGGGAGCTCACCTGGGAGATCTGCTATAACCAGCCCTGTACGTAGAACGGGGCTCCTGATATAAACCCTGAACAGATTATCAGTCAGGCTTTTTTTGAGAGCCCGCGCACTTACCTACCTGATTGATTTGACAAATGGCCAAATGGCGGGTCTGCCTGGGTCACGAGATGTTACTGTAAGCATATCGATGATTTCTTGACAATCATTTATATCTCGCGCTTCAATTCTGTGATGAAGGGCTTCTCGTCCGCCGGGTCGATGATGTAGACCAGCCAAAGCCCATTCTTCGAGCTGCGTGAGAATCACCTCCTCCACATTTGGGGTAATGTCTGACAAAAACGCTTCGGTCATGTCTGCTTCATTTGGAAAGAGGGATTTCAGCGTTTCCCACGCTCTTGCCGATAAGACTGTAATTCTCTCAATCTCTTGTTCACTTTGAAGTTTTGCAATCTCCTCCTGAAATACTCTTGTATGGCGCATCCGATAGTCTACTATGAGCTCTTGAAGAAGCTCCTTCAGTTCAACGGGGCTCATGTAGTCTGCTTCAATTGTGAATGGCTGTGGGTGCATCTCGTCTACATGTCGAAACTCGGTCACAACGGAAGTACAGGCTTCGCCGTTGCCACTCTGGTACTGTCAGTATCGAACCGCGGGCTGGAGAGTGAAAAATGCCAATAAACGTACTGATCGCGCCAGGCCATCATGGTGCAACAGAGAATTAATAAGAGTGCTTTTCCCTACCACAGCATAGCATTAATTGTCGAGCTTCAGGCCCTGCTCTCGAGGGCACAGCTTACCAACACCTGAATCACCAATGAACCCAACAATGCGAATTTCCGGGTATTCAAATCTGCTTGCAGTCTGGACTTGGTTGTACAAGGCACTTATGTCGGTGGCCTCATCGCGAACCATTTCAGATCCCTCCATGGCAGCCACGAGATTGCTGAGATGGCGCCGCACATCTCTAAGCGACTCCTGTAGGCGGGCATCGTATATTGGAGCAGCAGGGAGCTCTTCCTCTCGCAAGTCATACGTAGGATCACCCTCGTCGCTTTCTTCGCTGCCAGAGTCAGAATCACTGTCCGCGGCGTCCTCGTTTCCAGTCGATGGAGTGTCGATGCCCTGGACTATTAGATTGCGAACACCCGTAGTCACAGACACCCAGTGTGAGGGAGATGGGGACTCAGCGCTTGAAGCGTCTGTTTGATTCGAGTGGTTGTCGGGAACGGGCTGTGGACTTGGGGTGGCGTTGTAAAGGTCCCTGTAGGTCGATACATTGAGGGGCGAAAATAAGCTAGATCTTTGCGTAGCCTCCTGGGCATTCAACTGCACATCTTCAGCTGCTCGAGGAGAGCCTGCACCAAGATCAAGAGCTGTGAAAAGAGCTCTGGTTGTTGATGTAGTTGTCTCTCGAGAAGGACCGGGTATGGATATAGGGTTTCCGGACTCGCTTGGGACTCCAGGGGCCTGATTAGATTGTATGCTCAAGAAGGGGCTTTGGGTCTGGGAACGAGAGGAAGGAGAAGTAATGCTGCTGTGAGGAGGCGGCGAGAAACTGAATCTCGGAGGGGAGGATGGGGGATTGCCGCCAGTAGCTAGTGGGGAACCGAAGTAGAACGTGGTAGGGCGTTGAGGAGGGTCGGAAGAAGCAGACCGAGACTGAGGGGTCGAGAAAGTGGAAGGCAAAGAAGGTTGGTCATTAGCTTTGGGGGCCATTGGGAATGGTGCGGTGGGTAATCGGGGTCTGTTAGCTCAACAATGGCTTTGGAGGGGATAATAGGCAAGCAGATACTGTAAGACATCGCGCACTATTTATGCCTTTCTAGAGAGAACGACTTGCAAGGCAGTTTTCTTCTTTCCAGGCTTCGTTGGGGCAAGCGTAGAAACTACTGCAAGGACTACTGCAAGTTTACTGCGCCGCTAGATTGCATCGTCGCAGAACCAGTCCCAAACAGGCCCACGATGGGTTTACCCCTGTCGTTCATAAATAGAACAATGTTCATTGGATGCCATTCTCTCCGGCTGTAAAGTACGCTCCAGTCTGGTCGGCACTATGTGCCCCAATAGCCGATCCTGGCGCCTATCGAGAGAAGCTCACTAGTGCTTCGCCCCAATCTGAAACCACGGCCTACTGGCATAAGAGAAGGCCGGGTTCAGTCATGTCCACACATAGGGTATCGCAAGGTACATCATCCGGAAGATCTCAGTCGGCAATCGTGTCCTCACTTCCATCAAAAAGCCCAGTCCACAACTTCCACCTCGTCACCGAATATCGAGTCATGGTATTGATCTTCGACATTCCCGTCCAAACTATGGTGGTTTTCATCAATGTTGCTCTCACCAAGCGTCCTAAGTGGAAGATCAATGTCAACAGAGTGTCTGTAGAATTGAGTGTTCATTTTGAACAAGCGAGGGCAAGGGGAGGAAACTCTACAATGAACTTACGCCCATGCTAATTACAGACTGATGGGCCAACGCAAAAGAGTGTCTGAGCATATCGGCCCCAAACCCCGGCGTCTCCTCGAGGACCTTCACAAAGCTTTCCTTGAGCATAAGTTGAGCTTGGTGGAGTCCGACGGCTTTGACTATGGGCTCGCGAAGGCCTCTGTCGCGCATAGGCGTCGTCCGATAAACCTCTTCGATGGCGGGCGCGAAGTCGTCCATCTCCCAGTTAACCTTCACGGCTTGCTCAAACTTTGCAGCTATATGTTCCTTTAGCTTCGGAACATCGTACTTGTCCGCGACTTGATAGGCAGCAATATGGAACATCATCGAAGACATGACGCCGTGGTCGATAGTGGCGTAGTCGAAGCCGTACATGAAATCGATCATGGTTTGGACGAAGCAAGAGTCATCGCCCTCCAGCTTAACGCTGTTGGTGTGTGTCTCCTTCAAGGTAAAACCATGAGTAACTCGCCATTGTGATCCGTAAGAAAAAAAAAGCAGGGTACATACCTTCCAGTCTCCATCAAACATCCTAGCAAAGTAACCCGAGTGGCTGCAGATTACCACCTTGTGGACCTTGAATTCCTGCTCGGTAGTGGTGATAGTCAAGTCGGTAAACTTCGAGCTGCGGTAGAAGCTGGAGCAATCGTTAGCAATGAAGCTAGGTATGTTTCTGGCAGGACTCGCCTCTTCATAGAAGCCATCAAGTCCCCGGTCTTCGTTTCAGGAATTGGCTTCTTCGTAACTGGCTGCTGTTCCTTCTTCTCCTCCGGATTCTCTGCCATTGTGGAAGTCTAGTGCCGGTATTTGTTGTTTGGTCTAGATGAAAGAAGGGTTGAGTAAGTTCTTTAAAAGAAACAGCGATACTAATAGGTTGAAGAGATGATTCAGTGCAATCGACTAAGAGAAAACAATCCTCGAATCAATATATCGAAAGAGGAACACCATGAGCAGAGACTAGTTCGGGAGCTACGTATGAGGGTGGTCAGTGAATCAAGTGAGAATTATCAAAAGTCACTCAGGATAATGGGTGGGCAAATTGAAAGCCGGGGTGAATGTTCTATTCAAGGCTATTGTGTAAAGTGACTGCGACAGTCTCGAAATCGTAGCAGATGAACGTCAAATACCGTAGACATGGCCATGGCCGAGATGATGACTCTTCACCTTTAGACCCCTGCTAGGTTTGATAAATATTGTTCTCAGCCCAGGACAGCCAATGCAAGGCACCTGGGTGCTTCAGAATATAGATCCGTTGACATGCTCCGGAGTGGGGTAAGCAACGCCACTACCTAGGGTACGTTGCCCCTGTTCATGACGATTTGATTCGTCATTTAGGTACTGGTGGTTCCTAAAAACCTTCAACATTGCATAGCCACGACATAGCGTCTCTAGAGGTACAGAGTACTCTAGGAAATATGATGGCCGGCCGGCTTCCCAAGATGACATTCAGCCTTATGGAGATTGGTGGTGATCGTCGAGGCTGAACACTAATTCTGGATCCGCAAGCGGCGGTATCGCACGTGACCTGCATCCCCCCTTTGCGGCCGGAAAATGCAGGCGTCCAGTCTTCCAGCCCCAGAGGTCGTCGTCACTCTTTTTTCCACCTCCTTTTCAGCTCAATTCCTCTTCTTTTTTCTTCGCCTTGTGGTTTTCGGGTTTATGAATGGTTTCTCGGAATATACGGGGCTTCTTATCTACATTAATACTCGTTGCTTATCTTTCCTGCGTTAGATGCCATCGTGGCCTAGTCGTTAACACCTGTCGAGCCTCGAAACCATCAAAACCTCCGATGATCCCATTCCCTTAACACCATACGAACTACTAATATCGCCCTGATAAGCCAGTCTACCTGTCGAAATCGCTTTTCTCACGGCCTACGTTCCATACGATTCCTATTTCATAATTGCCAAAATGAAGCTCCGCATTTCATCGCACGTCCTACTGCTACTGCCTGCGATCACTACTGTCCTCGCGGATCAATACTCAAAATCTAACGACGTCAATGATTATGATGTCGC
Source organism: Aspergillus incahuasiensis (assembly GCA_003719405.1). Taxonomy (NCBI): domain Eukaryota; kingdom Fungi; phylum Ascomycota; class Eurotiomycetes; order Eurotiales; family Aspergillaceae; genus Aspergillus; species Aspergillus incahuasiensis. The sequence continues at coordinate 83,622 of RHLP01000202.1, read as the reverse complement.
CGGTCGCGGCGCCTCTGCAACCAACATGGTTGTTCCGGATCTCGATGAGCTCGCACCTAAGCCGTCTCCGAAAGGAACGCTGGACGCCCCTGTTGACGGCAAAGATGGCCGACCCCACGCTGGCCCATGGGTAGAGACAGACTCGGAACGGGACCGCAAGAGATCGGGTACACTTGATGAACCAACGTCGCCGGACACCAAGTCCACAGCACATTTGGACTCTGATGGGGAGCCGATCCCCTACTCGAACGATGGTGTCATGGACGACCACAACAGAGCCGCTCCGAAGGAAGGTACTCGGGGAACAGAAGGTGGAGTGTCTGAAAAGTCCAAAGAAAGCACCTATACTGGGGCCAAATCGCCGGATAGCCCGAAGGAGGCTCCTCCGCTTCCACATAGTGAAGAACAGAAGCTTCCCACTGCGGGTTACAGCGGCGCGACAGACACCAAGGGTCCTAGCACCGACTCAACGCTTGGTGTGCTTGAGGTATGATTCTCGTATCATGTCACTATTGACATACGTCTAACTAATGGTTCATAAGAGACCCGCAGATATGCCAGATAAACCGCACGATATCCCGCTTCCCAAGTCTCCCACTACCCTCAAAGATAACTCGGCTGGCTTGGAAAAAGAAAGTTATTCAACAACTTTCACTGAAGTACTTCCTGAGGGTGAAAGAGACGCATTCCACTCGCTCCTTTTCTCCTTCACAATGATTGTTGTCTCTGAGATTGGCGACAAAACTTTTCTTGTGGCTGCTCTTATGGCCATGAGACATCCGCGACTGCTTGTCTTCTCTGCAGCATTCTCTGCATTGATCGGCATGACCGTACTCTCCGCCCTCCTTGGTCATGCTGTTCCCACATTGATCCCCAAGACGTTCACCAAGTTCCTTGCTGCTGTATTGTTCTTTATTTTCGGCGCAAAGATGATGAAGGAGGGTCGTGAAATGTCTCCTGATGAGGGCGTCGGCGAGGAAATGCGAGAAGTTGAACAAGAGCTGGAGGAGAAGGAACACGAGCAACTGCGGATGAGCCGCCGGCGCTCCTCAGTTACACCGCATGCCCTGGAAGCCGGACAACTGGGTCGTAAGCCCCGCTCATCTGGGAATCGTCTTCCTTCACCCCCCGAGAGCTTGTCTTCCTCTTCGTCTCGGGCATCGTCGCCCCGACCCAGCCAGAGGTGGAATGATCTTCTTGTTGGTGTGAACAACCTATTCTCCCTCCTCCTCAGCCCCGCTTGGGTGCAGACATTCGTCATGACCTTCCTTGGTGAGTGGGGTGACCGCAGCCAAATTGCGACAATTGCCATGGCCGCAGGACAAGACTACTGGTTCGTAACCATTGGAGCGATCACCGGACACGGTCTATGCACCGCGGCGGCTGTCATCGGAGGCAGTGCTATTGCTGGTAAAGTCAGCATGCGTGTTGGTATGTATCTCTAAGCGACCCCTTGCATATATGAAATGCAGATATAGCTAACCCCCATTGCAGTAACCCTGGGAGGCGCCACGGCTTTCTTAATCTTCGGTTGTATCTACTTGCTGGAGGCGTTGTTCTGAAATCGGTCACTTTGGGCAATTGTACGATATGGGTTAGATATATTAATGTAAAGTATGAGAACCAAAACTCTAGAGCACCATCGCTTTGTATATCCAGACGGCTTGTAACAATGCCCTTCAGAATCGGGCTACCAGCTCCAAGCTACTAACTGACCTCTGCAAAAAAGACCTTTGGAGTCAGGTTGGCTACCCAACTCCTAATTAACCCGTGACATTTTATTAAAATACTAAAGGTAAGGAAAGAATTATGTACATAAGGCAGCAGTGACATTTAACTTTGACCTATTGTTATTCAACCCAGTTATCTACAACCTTGTGCTCAAGACGATCACTCCTGTATAGGTCGTTAGTCCCAATTAGACCATTCTATGCTGGTACAAGTACTCATACATAAATATGAATGCTTATGGAATATTTATTTATGCAAACCCTGGAGTTATGCAACCCTACCCCTCCCCCTGACCCAAACCCTAAAACCCTAAAACCCTGAACCCTGATAATACGGCCCGGACCATCAGTGAGACCGAAACTTTTCATCGGCCGTCACCCCAACTTTTGCCAAGACCTGCTCAACCACCGCCCCTTTTCCTTCCGACCAAGCCATCTGCAGATTTTTTCCTTTTCTCCTTCTCACCATCCATCAACACCAATGGTAACTGGACGGGTTCTATCTCGACCCATCTAAATTCGGCGATATCCCACCGTCTTCCACCCATTTACATCTATATTCAGGCGCCACCCGCATTATCCACCGCCTAAACCATGTCATCACGCATAGGTCGTCGGTCGCGGTCCACGTCGCGACAAGGACGAGAGTTGCTCTCGAAGTTCCAAGGGTCACCAGGTAGCAGGCGTGTGACAAGAAGTCGGAGCCGCGTTGTAAATGACCTCGATCTTGGCTCTAGCAGATTGAACGCGAGACAAAATACGCGCAATCAAACCAAGTGTATGTTTGTGTTCTTGCTTGAGGCTCTTGAGCTTGTTTTGTTTACCTTGATTGCTTCCCGATCGGGAACAATTCTTGGCTTCACCTTCCCGTCATTTTCCACTCACTTGCACTTATGCTTTCGTCCTCTTACTCTTCTTGTTGTTCCCTGATTACTCATTCAACTTTGACTAGTCCTTGACCCTGTTGCCGAAGAGTCCCCTGTCAGAACTCCTAACGCGCCTAGTCCTCGTGATGAAGGTGCAACCACCCCGGAACCTGATGTCGCGGACATCACAGGAACAACTTTTATACCAGACTCTGAAACAGATTTTGACCTGGACTTGATGGTGGATGCACTCCCGGACCTTGAGCGAACCGGAAAAGGCGTGCTGGATATCCTTGCTCCTACCACGGATAGCCCAGCAGTCATCGTGAATAGAGCCAACGTGCTCAGCGACCCCAAAAACACTCAAAGCAAACGCCTACTTAGAGCAATCAATCATTTTAATGGCGACGTCAAGCTGTTTGGTGCCCAAACCTATATCGACGCGGAAGGCATTGGTCGTATAATCTCCACTGCCTTTGCGGCTAGACCTGAGGACTTTGAGGACTGGAGTCCTGATCCCATCGTGCAAATGGCAAACTGCGCTCGCTTTGCACTTGAGATACTTCTGGCAGGCGCGAACCTGAACTCCCAGAAACGGGCCATTCTCAACATTGAGAAACTGTTCCCTCGGCCTTTCATGACTGGCTTGGTTGGCGCTGGAAAGGAAAAAGCGGCCGGCGAAAGTGTTCTAGAAAGGGAGACATTTGATCTTGCTTTGTCAATTCGCACACAGTCTCTGATCATGCATTTGGCAGAAAACCAAGCAAACCCTAGCTTCAAGGCCAAACATGCCGTCAAACTGTGCTTTTTTAAAACATTGTCTCGGACATCGCCGTTGCGAGGCTTCAACCTACCAGGTCTTTGCGAGGCTGATGGCACTCTTCCCGCACGCTATATTGATGACGTCAAAAAACGCTACAATGATATCCTTTTGGTTGAGATGGATGGAAAGTTCGATGTCGATGAATTAAGAGAGGACTATCGCTGGAAGCGGTTTGTACTACACTCAGCCCACTGGGTCCGCAAAAGGACAGATGAGATCTACATGGAGCTACAAAACCGCATGAGCACACAATCTGTCCGCTACATGTTCTTCAATGCAAAAAACTCCAGTTTGACCAGCACGATGGGTGCTTCAGAGGCAGAGCCAAGTGGCGAGGCTCAGGAAGCTGGAGATGATACCACGCTACAGGAGGATGCCGCGCAGGAAATCACTGCGCTGCCAGAGCCAGAGTCAGAGTCGGAGTCAGAGTCAGAGTCGGAGCCTGAGTCGGAGCCTGAGCCGGAGCAGCCACAGCCACAACAAGAGCAACATCCTGAACCTCAGCATGATCATGGGGATACTAAGAAAAGGCGCTCTTCCAGACCGTGAGTTGTCGTTCTAAGCCCATCCAATTTTTCTAATATTCTTGCAGTTCGTATTTGAACTCTTCCTCTATTCAACGAATTGTACAAAGGCAAGAGCGACTCCAGTCTGGGACAGAGACATCTGAGAATCGCGATCACCCTGACACTGCCAACCCTGTCTCGCAAACTGTGAACGAGCGGTCAAATGTTGACCGTCGCCAAGGTTCCTCGACACTACCCTCAAGCCGCCCAGCCCAGCAGGCTCCATCTTACGGGCGTGAACCGTTATTTGATGATGAACCCACTTTGGTACCTGAGGAACCAGAGATCAATCTGAGCGATGACTCGGAGCTTGCCAATGGAGACGAAAGCAGTCAAATAGAGAGATCTCGCAGCCCTTCAGTTGTTCCTAGAAGTACAGCACCATGGCGGCGCCGGGTTCCTACTTCTACCACTCAAAATATAGGAGGATTACTATCAAGTCAGCAAATATGGGAAAGAACCCAACGTCAGGATTCTACTACACGATTCATCGACCGCCAACAAGACGCTGCCCGAATTTCGCCAATTCAGGACAGCGCCTCCCAAAGCGCTGTTACACGCGTTGTAGAGCGTGTATCTCGAAAGCGCGCGAGAGACAACACGGACACTGATAGTGATGACAACGGCCCTGACTTTGTTTCTGATGATCGCTCAATAGATATCGAGCGTCGACGAGCAGAGAAGCCACGACAGCCGATAAGCAAGCGGCCCCGGACGCAAGTGGCAGAGACACAAAGGGATGCCGGTGCTAATGCCCGCCATGACGACGCTTTCGTGGGGCCTGCATGTTTAGTATTTCCAAGAACGGAGTTACGTACGCCTAACGGCACTGGAAATGACACCACCGAATATGTACTGAAACGAAAAAACAATTGGACGCAAGCTGAAGACAACCGGCTCTTACGCTTGATGAAGGACCATGGCCCCAAGTGGTCTATAGTGGAAAAACAGAATATAGCCCAACCCGCGCAAGAAGGCGAAGTGGTAATGAAAGGTCGGGGCCAGGTAGCCTACAAAGACCGAGCTCGCAATCTTAAAATAGCACACTACCGGTAAGTACCTCCTAGTACAACGGGGTTTTCAATGCCTAATATGCTATAGCGACGGGATTCCTATTCCTCGTTACCTCGCCGCAGTGACTATGAAGGAAACGGATATGGAAAAGCTAATAAAACGCGGCATAACTCTTCTACCAAATGACCAGGAGGGCTATAACCGATTTCAAGCAGCAGGAAAGGAGACCTAGACAATAGGCTACGCTATCACGGAACCTTTTTTTTTTTTGTTTGGTATCGTTTTCTTGGTATAGAATACCTCGTTTTGTTCTACACCTGCTACTCGATATCTAATACTCTTGATTTTGTCTTGGGATGCAAAGAGCTCCCGGTCTTGGAATTGAAGCTTAGCACTGGAAAGCGATTGTGGTATCTGGTAATAAGCCGCCGTACCACCTAGACAGGCAAGTACGGAGGATGAGTATGTAAAGTTAGGAATGTCCCGGGCGACGTGCCCTGGTCTGACCAAGAATTAAGTCTCGTGGAATCGTCCAGCGATATCGAGAGCGTTCCATTCCCGATGGCAGGAGGTATCCAGCTCTGCAATGCCATCTTAGCATACCGCAAGTGCGACAGCGACAGGCCCGCATCTAGAACAACCGAACAATCAACGAGAGCAGAACAGCCCCAAGCAACGAAGAAGGGCTCCCAAGCACAGCAGCCGCGGCATCATCAGTCGGCGTCGCAGACGCAGCACTGCCCTCACCGTCACCAGAGGAAGTCGCAGTCGCAGCGGAAGTCGAGAACCCAGCAGCGCCGGAGCCCGACTGCTGGGCCGTCGCGGTGCCGATCACGGTCGTCACGGAGCCAGCCGCGGAGCCCGTGGGGTCGGAGTCGATGGCCGTGAGGATGTTCGTGGGTATGGACGTCGTGGTGCTGGTGGTTGCTTCTGGCTCCTCGCTGCTGGTGCTGGTGCTTGTAGGGCTGGCTTCCGTGCTGGTGCTGGAGTCGGAGTCGGAATCGGAGTCAGAGTAGTCACCGGCTGAGGCGCTGCTGGTTGCGACAGGCCCGCTGACGCCGACGGGGGCCCCGACGGCTGTCTCTGCGACAGTTGGATTCACGACGTAGGAGGACTCCGGGGTTGAGTCGTCCGCTGTCAGGATGCCGAGGAGGTTTCCGTCGTCGGGGACGGCGGCAGTGGCAGCCAAGGGGGCGAGGAGGGCGAAAGAAATGAGGGTCTTGGAGAGATGCATTTTGTATAGTTTGGTATAGATTGAGGAATGGAAGCGAGAACGTCTCGGCGAATAATGAGTGGACAGCAAGTAGGTATAGAGTGAACGAGTAGGACTAGGAACGGAAAGCGAAGGCGGAAAAAAGTCGACCAAAGCTCACATTACTCGAGGACGAAGTGCCATATTTAATAGTGGACCGTTTGCCAATTTTCAAGACAGAACCGTTCGCAGGAGGTTCGCCTTGACAATCAATTCCCGAGCGCCCATCCCCATGGATCCGCCCCCTTGGGCCCGTTGGCATCATTATCGCAGTCTGAAACACCAACGAGGTGCCGATCGGGAAATCAGTTCTCCAGACTGCCCCAGCGCCAAACTCGAACCGGTTCGTGCGCTCCACCGTTCCACCCTTTCTCGAAGAAGTGTTTCTCGCTTCGGGGACGCTGATGGGTCGGTTTGAAATTGGGCTCAGCAGCGAGTGGTGGTTTCAGCCCTGATGATGTCAGGGATCGACGCACTATTGATTCATGTGTATCTGTCAGACAGGGAGAGCCGAGGATGAATGAATATCTGATTTTCAGATGCTGAACGAACACGAGCCATGCAGAAGCTGTCAAAGGGAGAGGCTTGTTGATTCCAAATAGGCTTTTGTTCCTGGGAGGGAAAAAAGTGGGAGGTTGGTCCACCGCCCACAGTCAGTCTTTGTCGAGGAAGCCATGGTCGGTTGCACAACGTCTCGGGACTCTGCTTTCCCCAGCATGCGCTCAGTTGCCTGTGCAATTATTTCCAATAACAGCATGGACTCAAGCCCGCTCTGTCTTGGCATTTGCGATCAAGCTATTGAACACCTGAACTGACTTCCTTGCTGTCATACTGATATCTACTTCGTAAAGAGCATCCAAGACATACCCGGTCCACCACGACGGACGGCAGCAAAATCGCTCACGATGACGAGCATGCTTGCGCAAACCCACTTGGGGCTGCCGGTCCTAGCTCTGCGGCCTCTTGGCCAAGCAGCTTCCCGGCAGGAAACTTGAGGACTAGGGGTGTGTGCATCACCGACCTTGTGTCGATGGATCTGCAGGATAGGGCCGTTTCCCCACGACGAGCCATTACAGGTCCAGGACGTTGGCACGGGAAATGGGTACTAAACGACGCGTGGTTTGGGAATTACTTTGGAGTATGGCGTCTTCCTGTCCTCCGTACTCCTGATTATGACCTTGATCGTCCTTCACGAGTGCAGATCATAGGTGAAATCCTCAAAAAATGCTGGAACTTCGGTCGAACCGAGGAACTCCTGAATCTTTGGGACTGAATGCGCGGATACTACTCGAGAAGCTGACTCGGTTGACTTGGAATGATAGTACGGACGGAGTCTTACGGCGATTGCTTGGGGAGGAAGGCACTTCCAGTCAGAGGAGGTCACATCGGGATCAGAGAGACCCCGCGAGTATATCGTAACGTTCACGACGCACGCTAGGGTATGGAATAAATATGTGAGGATAGAATATCTCGTGATGATCCACGCTCAGGACCAGACTTTGCATCTAGGAACGCTGGACAGATGGGAACAGGAGGCGGGGTAAGACGCAGCAGTTGCGCCCTCCTGAAGCCAGCGGAGGATGCTGTCATTTGGTATACACGAGCAGTCGACGGCTCAATTTTAGCACGATGTTTACCACAACAGTGAATATCATCTTTCTATCAAGATCCACATCTCGGATTATGGTCTCTTGAAGACCTAGCATACACTGAGAGATGAACAGATCTATATGACATCTCAAGACTGGCGCGGATGGTATAGAGACTGGGAGCCCTCGACAGAGACTCAACCACCTCCTTCTCGATGATGCGAGTGAGTTCCTGGATGTGGAATGGATTTGGTTAAGTTGGCCGCAAGACCGACAGACCAACAGCGTCGATTTCTCAAGTCTTATTTTCCTCGAGCATCAGACAAAGGTGAGCAGCCTCTTGAAATTGAGGGCCCTGCATGCTGTTTTTAATCTTATGGACCTCCAATGCGATCTCGTTCTAGCAAAACATCATTAATTTTATTTTTTCTGATCTAGTCATTGGACAGGTCTTACTCGGGCCAAACGCGTTGTATCACGGAACCCACGAAGGACAAGGATTGCACTGCACTCGTCCATATCAACGATTGTTTCTTTGACATTCTGATGGATTATGGTCCCGACGTGCACATCCAAGGTGCCCGGACATGTTGATTCTGCTCACATTAGTAGAGGCTCTTTCTGAGCGAGCCAAAAAGCGTGATTGTAACCTTACGCCTCTAGAACGAGGGCCGTGTCTAGTCCCTTATCGTCGCAAAGTCCACCTATTACGATGCAAGGTACCTTCAGGGGTTTTCAGAGCCCAGACAGCATAGGGCGCTTATGGCGAGAAGCATGGTGACATCGATGCGATACACCAATCAGCCTTCACGGCGTTTGATCTTCGGATATGGTCCCAACAGTACTGGCTTGCCAATCATGCTTCGGTAGCGACGGATCTCCGCTCGGAGGGTGTCTGGCGAGAACTAAATGAGGGCTATCTATCCAACTCATCAGGTTGTTATTGGTTAGTGGCCGAGTCGGTTGAGTGGCCGAGTCGCATACCAAGAACCCAAGTCCTTCAGCATTGGTACCAGCAGATGTCGTCTCTTCATATCAGGGCTGAAATCCTGAGATATCCTGATGCTACGCCGAACGAACTAGCGTGACCAATCCACAACATCCCTGCGAGCTTAGCATGGTTTCAGACGGATCACGGTAAGGCCTTCATTCCTTGGAGGATAGGGATCTTAACCGGAGGGTTTCTGTTGACTGCGCCTTGGAACGCATCCTTATATGATATGAGGTGAGGTAATGGAGAATAAGTCTTATGGATGCAAGCTGGAAGGCCAGCCGGGTTATGTATGCATCGAGCCGAATCCTCAAGCCACGGCTCTGACTGCGATGGCTTGCTACGGCAGATGAGACAAGGTTTGCTACTCTGTTCCAATTAGCTTCTAGAAACGAACACTATCCAGTTTCTGAAACTGCATCTCCCAGATACCCTGCCAAATTCCTATCTAATGGCGTATTTCTTTATCTACAAGATGGCGTTATCTACCCCAATAATTACCCCACACCTCCGATGTCACTTTACTAAGAGATCGTCCTCCCCAACCTCTTCTTCCTCCTTCGACTACTCCCAGCAATATCAGCGCTGCTCCAGGACTTCAATATGCTGTCCTCACTCACTCCCCTAGCAATTGGCTTCAGCCTCCTTTCTCAGGCCGAGGCCTTTACAATTCCCGTTTCCCCGCAGCTTGTCCTTGGCACTTCGATAGCAGATAACAAGGTCTGTCCGCTCGCTGCGAAGGTCTTTCCTGAAGACAACGGCCTCTTTCCATCTGTCCAATACGTCCAGAATGATACAATCCTTCAGCGTCAGGTCGACCGTCTTTCCAAGGCCGTTCAGATCCCGACACAAATTACAGATTCTATGACGGACCCTGATGACGAGGCTTTTGCGCCTTTTGTTGACTTCCATAAGCTTCTTGCCGAGCTCTTTCCTCTTGTGTAAGCTTTGCTGAGTTCATTATACTCCTTGTCCTCCCTCATTGTATCATATCTCATGCTCTTCTGTTTTGCAAATCTAACTGAGACAGCTACTCCAAAGCAAAAATCGAACACGTTAATCGGTTCAACCTCCTCATAACTCTTGATCCTCCCTCGGAGACTACAGAAAATAGAAAGCCTCTTCTTTTTACGGCTCACCAAGATGTTGTCCCCATCAACGATGCCTCTGACTGGACGCACCCTCCTTTTTCCGGGTACTTTGACGGCGAATTCCTCTGGGGGCGAGGAAGCAGCGACTGCAAGAACGGTCTTATTGGTCTTCTATCTGTGGTGGAGGACCTCTTATCTCAGGACTGGATTCCCTCTCGGCCCATTGTACTGGCATTCGGGTTCGACGAGGAAGCGCAAGGATACATCGGTGCTGCCCGTATCGCGCCGGTCCTGGATCAACGGTATGGAAAAGACGGAGTGGAGCTGATCCTTGACGAAGGAGGCGGCGGTCTTACCACCCTGCGCTCACTATCATCTTCCACTGGCGAAGAAGTCGAGGACGAAAGTGTGATCTACGCGCTCCCAGACGTTGGCGAAAAGGGCGCCGTCACTATCGTCATTGACCTCTCCGTGCCAGGCGGCCATAGCTCTGTCCCGCCAAAGCACACCGGAGTCGGTATCATGTCCGAGATCATCTACAAGCTCGAGAACACCGAGCTCGATGTTTTCGAGCCAACTCTCCAGTCTAACCATCCTTCTCGCCAAGTGTTCGAGTGCCAGGTTGCCCATTCTCCGAAATACGTGGAGGACTGGCTTGCTTCCGCGCTTGACTCGGATGACCAAGTAGCGACAGCCGAAGCAATTGCGGAATCCCGTGGAGAAAGCGTGCGGTTTACCCTCCAGTCGTCGCAGGCAGCGGATATCTTCAACGGAGGCATCAAGAGCAACGCGCTTCCGGAGAAGATCAATGCCGTCGTCAACTACCGTATTGCGCTCCACCAGACACCGGAGCTGCTGCAAGAACGGGCAGAGAAGATCATCCAGCCCGTCGTTGAAAAGTTCAACTTGACCTGGTCGAAGTTCTCGGACTCCAAGAACGAGGCTGATATTAGTGTGGCAAGCAGCGGCCATCTTGCGCTATCGACTTTGAACTCTCCTCTCCAGCCAGCTCCCGTCAGTCCTACTGATATCGAGACCAGCCCTGTCTGGGCCCGGTTCGCCGGTGTCACCCGCTCCGTCTTCGAGTCCGTGCCGAGCCTGAAGGGCAAGACCGTGGTCGTTGGCGGCGACATCACGACCGGGAACACTGACACTAGACTGTACTGGAATTTGTCTCGGAATATCTACCGCTGGAGCCCCGCGCGCGAGGGCCGTGCTCTGAATATTCACACTGTAGATGAGAGAATCGGCATCGATGCGCATCTCGAGGCGATGATGTTGTACTACGGTAAGTCTTGCTCCATCGTTGCACAATCTGGGTCACTAAGTAATACAGATTTGATCCGCGCCTTTGACTCATGGGACGCCCCTGAACAACACGCCAGTGACGAGAGACTTGGTGACCTCATCACTGGTGACCTATGAGTTGCACTTGCACATCGTTTGTAATCACATCAACATTCGACACGAAGCTAGGTTGATTGGCGTGTACAGTGTACAAGTTGTACAGATACACCTGTAGTTACAGTGCATCATTTTTTCTTACAGAATGGGCATTTAGAACCATGTAATCGGTGCTATATACGACCACATCGTGTTATATCTAAACACGGCCATAGATGACAAACAAAAGCGAAGACTAATGATAAATCACCCAGCCCGTCTTACGACTGACTGGTTTTCTATAGTGACAAGGCATGTAAATATCTGAGCTTAAGGATTCTCATCAAGAAGCAACAAAGCGAAAGCTCCACCCATGACAGGTCGAGCGACGAAAACCACTGGTGGATAGCTGTTTCAATCAGTTGACTGCCCTCTATGTTCTAGGATAAGGATACTCACTCTCCGGTCGCAGTATCATAAAGATCTGTAAGTGGACGGTTGGTAGGTGTTTGGCTTATCCAGTTGGCTAGTAGCCGAATAAACATGTCTCGGGTACTTGTCGAAGCAACCGCCGCCGTAAAGATCTCCCAATCAGTTAAGTACTGTCAGCCTTGCCTAAGTGGCGAGCCACAAAAGAACATACCCTTGGTGTACTGGTGCCGGGTATCAAGTGGTACCCCGAATTGGCCCTGGATCGTTGGGTAGAAACTGCTTTGCATGTCGTACACGGATTGCGGGACCAGGTCCAAACCCAGTTCGCGGTCAGCGTAGAGGTTGTACAGGAGTCCTTGAGACAGTCAGTATTGCACAAGCACTGCGTCATGGGGTCCACGAACCATGAGAGCCGTCCGATCCATAAGACAGAGTTGTGTGCGGCTGAGATGCGTTGTGAGAAATCCCTAAAGCCTGCCATCTTTCGATATAATCGTGGGCATAGTCGGTGAGATTCTTTGCATCATCAGAGTCGCCTGTTAGACTGGCGATTACTGACATGGCCTCGATGCCAATGATTCCCTTTAGGGCAAGATTTGTCTGGTTTCTATAGAGGCTGTTAGCTGACTCGACGGATACTCATAGACAGACATGACGTACGCCAGTGGACCCGCGAAGTCGTCTGTCGAGATTTGGTTCGCGGGATAAAGAGAATCGTCAATTAAATAATTTGCCCACTGCCTTAGGATTGTATAGTGTCCGTTCAGGTATGCTGTGTCATTGGCCTTATGCGCGTACGCTAGAGCCATGATCACCATATTGCCGCACTCTTCCAGCGGCATTGGCTCGTCGTTGCCGTCCATATGACCTGTGGCATTAGGGTAATGGGAGCCGATGTCATGCATCGCATAAGAATTTGGATAATGTCCGGATTCCTGGATCTCAAAATGAGGCCGCAGGAGAAGCTTGAGCAATTCAGGGTTGGTGTATAGGAAGACAGGATGGGCAGGGAAGATCACGTCTACTGTGTTCATGTTGCCATTGGAAGAGATCTCCTTCATAAAGAGGTAAGGGTTATCCGCTGGTCCGCAAAGCTGGGTGGCAGCAAATGCTTGACGGATACTGAGGGATGTGATAGTAAGATAATCCTGACCTGCAGCGGCAACTGAATCTTGAGAGATTCGCTGGTCAAGTTCAGATGAAAGAGAGTTTGATTCCTGATAGTCATGGTGGAAAAAGTCGAGCTGAAGCAGAACTCGTCAGTTAAGCCCAGAGTGATCTCAACTTCCGGACAAGATACTCACAGCCTCTAACGCAGTCTTAAAGTAACTTGTCCACAGTGAAGGCACAGGGGAAAGCGTGGAGGATCTCCCACTAAACTGGATTGCTTCGGGTTGAGTCAGACCTATCGAGAAGAGCACCCTAGTAGAAGACCTGACAGATCCAAGGTCATGAGCAAAACCAAACACTGGCCAGTTATTGGAAATAGCCCTATAATTGGCGTCGTTTTTGTTCGTGAGCTTTCCGCTACGCGCGAAAGCTCCTCGAACATCGACATCTGGCCCAGCCTGGTAGGTGAGCCCAGCACTGCTGTCAGTTGCCCAGTACCAGTCGCCCCATTCGGCTTGATCTCTATGCTCGGAGAAGAGGAGGGGCGTCTGGCGATGGATCTTGTGATAGGCGACTCCGTTACCAGTTACACCGTGATCCCATTGTGCTATAGCAGAGCGATCGCCAGACACAAATTCTAGAAGACTATCAGTACCCAGTGTTGGCTTGGCTGAAGTTATGACAAGGCTATACTCACCAGCTGATATGTCGGCGTACACCTGTACACTGTGGGACCGCCCGTCGAGCGAGGTGACACTCACATCGAGATATGAAAAAATAAGTGACTGTCGTCGAAGATCGTTTGGTGTGATTGGCGAGAGAAAGGTAATTTTCATCTCTACCATATCACCAACATGCATAGTGAAAATGCTTTTTGTGGAAGTGTACTCATACGCAGTCTGGTTCACGGTGGTTGAGCCTGGAAGTCCCATCCAAGTGTAGACCTGGCCATCAACGCGAACGAGGCCAGCCCATCCTGTTACCTGACCTCTGTACGGAGATACATGCTCAGCTCTTAAGTCAGTGGTCCCGAGTTCAGAATACTCACTCTCAAAACGTTGGCCATTCCCCTGCAAGATAACCTCCATTGCCGCCGTCCCTCCCGGCGGACAACCAAGTACTCAGATACGGCGATTTGACCGCCAGAGGTAAAGATGGGGGGCGAGCCGGGGAAAATGTTGATTGGGCATCTGTAAGGATGGCTAGTGATGCACACAAGACGCCTAACGCAAAGGAATGCATGTTGATCTGGATAGCTGATCTTCAGCCGTGCAACATCCTTATATCGAGTGTGGCCCAGGGAAACTAACATTCAAGGGAATAATAAACCAAATTCAAGGAGTAACAAATAATCGAGCAGTAATGTGGCCCTGGGGAATGGGCAGCGGGATGCTAGGCACGGCTTTACAGTGGGTAGATCTTGCATTCCAGGCGGATGAAGGATTCTTTATAGGAGCCTAGGAGCCGGCAGTCGATTTCCAACATGTGGGAAGCTCTGTCTAGATCCTCGAGGACTCGGGGCAAAGCATCTGCACATGCATCGGCATAGTCTTCTCGAATAACGTCGCCTGACCGGTCATTCTATCTGCACCGGCGCATGCGGTCGACACTATACACCAAGAAAACAAACAACGATGACCAATCGAGCAAGGGAGGCAGGGATCTGAGGGTGAGTGTTTACTCCACGGAGAAGATGCGCCCCTATAGGAAACAATCAATGAGTATTTCTTTTTATGCTCCACCGCTACTCTGCAGCGTGGTTTGGAATGGGACTGACCGGGGAAAGATTAACTCAGAACAACGTGAGGACCTATAGCAGAGCAGTACCAAAGTAAGCTCTAGCTAGCGAGCATGGAGCTAGAGCAAGCGAAGGTAAAGCGGTTCTGCTGTCATCGAGGTCACTCCGGTCAGCGTCGGCGACGGACACGCTGGCGGCTTTCGGAGGGTTAGGAGCATGAACAAACCTGATTGTCGAAGCAAAATACTAGGGAGTAGTGCAGTCAAATGTGGGGATAAAGAAGAAGATGAAGGTGAGGGAACCTCCAAAAGGAAAGGTCGGGTGGGCGAGGTTGGAGCCCGAAATGGAAGGTGCCTTCCTTCATCCGATTCAAGGAATCGTCTTCATGTCTTCACATCATCTGCCAATGTCCATCGACCACCACAAGGCAACTCCTCAAACACATCATCGGAATGAGTCTTCAAATCATGTGAGAGGAGGGACCTCGGGACTCGATACTCGATGCCCATGTCCCTCATTTTCTCTTTCTTGGCTGCCATGCGCTGCAACGCCAACCCTGGCAAACGACTGGCCAACTCACTGTTTGAAGAGGTATAAGTCCGTGCCTGCGCTGTGTAACCGGGTTTCCACCATTCAAAGTTAGTCGCTGCCCCGAGTATCAACCCCTCCCAAGTACATCACAGGTTCAACGTACATCACAGGGGACTTACTAATGGTACCAATGCAGATCTATGCATGACCAAGCCCAAGCCCAAGTCCCAGGCCGAACGCCACTAGGTTCGATTCGAATGCGGAGGTCCTGACGTGGACTCCCCATAATGCTTATCGCTCCTTCGGCCCGGCGTATATCCTTTGTCGCGAGTCGCTGCGTGGGCGGGAGAATTATGGGCATAGTGGATAGACACATGGCCTCCTATCGGGTTTTGCTGCCGAGATGAACACTGACGGATGAACAGGCCGGGGGCTGATCGCAATCTCGTCTAGGCACAGCAGGTGATAGGTGTTGTCATCCACGCAGGTACGGGCGACATGGGGCAATCAGGACTGGATGCCCAGGTCCCCGGAATCGTTGGTAGGCGAACACTGCGTGCTGAGGCGCTAACACTCTCACAACATAGCGGACCAGGGTTCGATTAGTGCTTACACGCTGAGACAGGAGCCTCCAAAGTATAACCTTCTTATGCTTCGGCAGCGCAGCAGTTATACACCAGAAGTTCTTCGATCTTCGCGTCAGCTGCTGTTGTTTGACGTTACGTAGCACGGTGTATTTTGTACACGGATCATTTTAGAACGCCGTACCTCTAAGGTATCAGGACATCCCTGTCAGTTAGCTTGACAAAAGCAAAATCATGACAGTGATAGCAATTTCCGCAAAATCTCGAGTCTCCTATTTCCGCCTGGGTATGAGCAACGTGGTAGAAAGAGCAAATAACGTCCGTCTTGTATTTTCCGCCCATGTTTTATCAATATTCCGGGAATTTGTAGGAGTATCCAAAAGTGGTCTCTCCTAAGTCTCATAAATCATCACGCAAGCCACCTTCAAATCATGGATCCAAGCAAAGCCGAAAAACAGACAGAGAAAAAAAGCCATCAGTCGTTCCAAAACATACCAAAGACGTATATAGATACTCTTAGCCCTTCGCAGCATGCGTCTTCGAGCTCTGCGCCAATTGGATACAGAACTCTCCCCATTCACTCCCACCGCTACTCGGTAGGATCTCCTCCGCAATAGCCTCCTCCAGGCGCTCGCCATACCGGCGGCGATACTCGGCCTTGACATTCTCAAGGTGCCTTGGTTCCCAGTGGAGGCGGACCAGGCGGGAAATGAGCAACTCTGACCTCTCCCTACCGGACCGAGACTCCCGAAGAGCCTGGTGAAGAAGCAGAGCATCGCGCATGGGGCGGTTGATTGCACCGTTAAGAATATGAGCTAGAGTCTCTCCCTATTACAATAAGTCAGCAGAAATGTAGGGGTAAAAAACAAGGGTGGCCGTATATAACAAAGGAAAAAGGGTCAAACGTACAACAAGGTTCTGCGATTTCTGAATCATCTCCCTCGCAAAGTTTCGCTGGTAGATCTTCTCGTACGCACGCAGGACCTCCCTCAGATGCGCATCACTCCGGCGCACAATAATATAGATCATAGCCGTCTCGCCGCCATTCCGCGAAACCAGCGCTGAATGGAGAGCCTGGACATCACGGTGGACGAGCTCCGCATCAACAGCATCGCGCTCGCTCTGCCGCCCCTCTTCAAGCGCCAGCAGAACGGCCGTGCGGAATTTATCCGCCTTCAGCTCGGCCTTCATGCACTTCTCCAGGCTATCCACGTACCGCGAGTCCTTGAAGGACTCCTTGATCTCGCGCATCTCGCCGTTGCTGCGGCCGAAGAGGGACTCGATCAGGAGTTCGCGGCGCGACGAGCCGGACTGGTAGTAGCAGTTTGCCCAGAAGGCTTCGGACTCCCAGCGGCCGAGGGCGGTGGCGTAGCAGACTTTGCCGAAGGCGCTGTTGCCCAGTTTGACGCGGATGTGTTTGGCGAGGTTGACGCCCTTGCCGTGGATCTTGACGTGCTTTTTGTATTCCTTGCGCAGGTCGAGCATCTCGTGGTTTGTGAGGTGCGGGAGCACCTGGGTGAGGGTTTTGGTGTCGATGTTGCGGGCGTGCGAGAGGGCGTCGCGCAGCGCGAGGGCGTCTTCTGTTGCGTTGTAGAAGGATACTTCTTTCCGACGGTCGCTGCTGGGATTAAACAGGGCTAGAGAGTCGCGGCCTCCTCCTCGGGAGTCTTTTGATTCGTGGCGTCCATGTCGTACGCGGCTGCTTCCTCGTTTGGTGCGGTCGCTGGAAGGTTCTTTTAGGCCTCCGTCGTCTTTCTTGGACCAGCGTCTTCTGCGGCGTTCGCTGTCTGTGCTGTTGTCTAACGCCTCAATGTCGGAGATGTCGTCGTCTTTCGGTGCTATGAGGATCGGGGACGGCATGGGAGATATGCTTTGGTAGGTTCCTTTGTATGCCTCTAGCAACGGACTGGCAGGCGGGTCGCCTCCGTGATAGTCAGGGCCCGCAACGCCTAAACTGTTGCTGGTTGAGACGCTGAGGCTGTGCGGGCGAGTGTGTCGACTTCCCGGTGCAATCTCGACAAACTGTGGTCCACTTGTAGCAGTAGTTGAGTGTTGAGGAGCTGTACTGTACCGGACGCCACTGTACTGGCCCTCGCTGGTCGGGCCAGCGGTCTTGGAAGGCGTGGAATATGTGCTCGTCGTCGCGGGCTTGGACGAATACCGGACATTGGGATCAATTTGCGCATATTGGTAAGCAGCCGGATGGGCGTAGAGATTTGGATCTCCAGATTGGCTGCGCTGGTGGCTCGCAGCGCTCACTGGGGGCGCATACGGTGCGCCAGACGTCGGGGGTTGCGTATTCCACTGCGTATACGGATTATGCGCGGTACTCGGGCTTGCATACTGCGTCGGAGGTGGCGCTGACGTTGTCGTTGGAAACGCCCCAGGCATCGATTCCCCTCCTGAAGTCGGCGGCACGTAGCCAGGTCGCTCACAGTCTGGGACAGGAGCCCATGTAGCTTGGGGCTGCGAAGTAGGGGGTCCGGAGTACGCAGGCTGGCCAGGAGCATATTTGGAATAGCCGCTCACTGCTTCTGCACTGTGCCTGGGACTGGTCCCTGGGTTAAGCGCCCCGGTCATGAATGCCTTCTCAGTTGGAGGGCGCGAAACGCTGGAACTGCTCTTGTGCCCATAATACCCACGCTCCAGACCCCCAGGAATATCGCCATAGGCCAAGTCATCATCCGAGTCCGAATATATGTCCTCGTCCGAATACGTATCAAGCTGCGCGGACCTCCGCTGCGGCGGCTGAGAGTACCGCTGGCTGCTCCGCTTGGTCGCGTCTTTACTGTCTCCAGAGTCGGAAAGATAGTAGTCGCGGTCGTTCCGCGACCGCGCATAATCTCTGACCTCGCGTTCGCGCTCTCGTTTGCGATCACGCTCGTGCTCCGAGTCAGAGTCGTACCGAGAGGACTTGCGATAGCCGCGAAGGGGGCTAGCACCGCGACTTCTGGATCGCGCGTGGGCTTTCTCGCCGGCGGGGTCGGCGGATAGATAGCTGCTGCTTTTTCTCGCAGGGTCGGGCCCAACAGAAGGCATGCGAGGGTCGCGAGACGTGGAACGATCCCGGGTCCGGCCGCTGGGCGACTTGGACCGCCCGCGCGACCGTGGGTCGTTGACCTGGAGAGAGGCCATCGAACTGGAGGCAGGTAGTGTGAAGAAGATGACCTCTGTCGGAATTGACGCAATGAAGCTTCCCCAGACACAATTTGGATGCCCAGGACGGACAGCAGAAGCTCGTGCAGTGCGTTTGTACTACGGCTGCGGGGTCACAGGCAGACGGAATTCGCACACAAACACTGCGGTCAAGCGAGAGGATGAGGGAACAGGAAAGAAGAAGAAGACAACAAGGGGAAGAATAGAGGAGGCAGGGAGAGCGTCTAAGCTCGAGAGTCGAGACCAGCGGAGGGGAAGCGCGCGATCACCGACCTTTTTGTCTGAATCTATTCTTGATCCATCGCGCGGCTGAACCAAAAAAACGCCCCCAGCTGAAGCAAGCCTGGGGGCGAGGCACATTTGCTCAATTACACATCTCTGCCGCATTTCCTCCCCCCTCCAAAGCCTGCTTCCCATGCAGATAACACATCATTGACAATCAGTCGGCGATTCTGGTGATTTCGCAGTGCGATTTCCAATCGTCGCCACTCTCTTCAGCCATTTGGAGCCGCACCCGGGGCTTACCATGCATCCCGAGGGCCCTACTACTGCAGGTGAGCAGGCTAGCTCCACTACTTCGATCGCTTGTTGGACATGGTCGAGACTGGTGACGCTTTAGCGTCTTTTGTGTAACGGCAAGCAGCAGACTCAGCTGAATGGGGAGATTACAGACTACACAAGGGAGCAGGCCAGTCCTCGTATTGCATCAGCCGGCGCCTGCGAGCAAGGCTGTCGGGCCACTCAAGCGCTGCCTCCAAGCCCGAGTCCGTATCCAAGTGTCATGCCATTGGCCGCTCCTCACTGGAATCAGCGGTCGATTGCTGTTGCAGGATTCAGAGTTTAGAGCGCTGAAGAGCCGGTTGCTATGACGAGGTAAGGTTATCTACGCACAAGTACAATTCACAACACGGAGAAAAAAAACAGATGTGGTATTCCCTCAGCAGAGTGACTGCGACTGATACGTGTAGAGAAGCGAGGCAAGAAAAAACGGAGTTGACCGACGGTAAGCCAAATGCTTCCAATTTTGATTGACATGGGGTACACAAAATGAAACGCACGGGTCAAAAACACCGGAATATTGCAGTGACATCCTAGTAGTAGAACAGAAAGTGGTATAATGAGCATAAGCAACGTGGGGGGCCAGTAAAGTACAAAAGGGCAAACGTAAAATATGACATGTCTCTCAACTGTGCATCCAGGAAGTTGGATCAGACCATAGCGCAGAACCAACAACTTGGTACGTTTCAAGACAAGGGCTGACGGGGCTTTGTATCCACCTCTGCTATGCTTGCAGAGCCTCAATACTTGAAGAAGCCGCACGTCGAACAAGTCGAGTTCGCGTTTTCAAATTGAGCACGCTAGGAGTACGGCCGCGTATCGTTATAGTCAGACGATATGAGAAGTCGTAGAGACTGAGTCGTAACAGGGACGGTAGGATGACAGAGTCACCCGTTTCGGCTCAAGGCGATTAGGGGTGCAAAAGTAGCTGCATGGCAAGACCGCACAAGAAGTTGGGGAAACGGAGAAGAGAATGAGGGGAAGTCGAATCAAGTACGGAGAAGGGGTCGAGATTTGTAGTGAAATTTGCCGAACGGCTGTGGTGTCAAACATTACCGAAGGCGACGTCCAAAGTCAGGCCCCGTTCTGCCGCCAAACGACTTTGGCTTCGGCGCAACGATGGGATCGTGACGGTTGAGACGACTAGTTCTCCAGCGTTCGTACCAGATAACACGGCTAGCTTCGCGCAGCTCAGATCGCCAGTCGCTGAACACAGATTCTTTGAGCTTGAGGAAGTCACAGTGCTCTGGGTCGTAGGGGTCAGCAAATCCCCAAGGGAATTTGCGTCCAATAGGACCGTCGCCCTCCAACGAGTATTTGTCGGGCGACAAAACCGAGAAGGGAAGAAGAGGGGGGGCCGTCGGGGAGATGGCCTCTCTGTTAGAGCCTTCACTCCTCTGCGTCGGTGATCCTGGCGCTTTTGGCTCGTGCTCCTCTTGCTTCTGGGCTTCTTCACCGTCGGCGGGAGTTCCTTCAACTTTCGGCGTCTCGAGGTCGTCTTCATCCTCTTCCTCTTCTTCCGAGGTGTAATCCTCCTGGTCTTCCAGAGTAAGGATCTCAAGAGGGTCGATATTAGCCTTTTTCAGGCTATCCCACACTGCCCTTCTGAGGTATGCCATGTGCGCAGTGGTAATAGTATCAGCCTTGCTAATAACCGGGACAACAGTGGTCTTGCCGATGACGGTTCGTAGGACCTGAAGATCAAGATTCTCATCAAGAACTCCCAGTACTCTAGAATCGGACGCACGGGGCGTTCCTTGAGCGGCGCGCTCCGCAGCCGCAATGTTCTCATCCAATCGCGACGGGTCGAGGATCAGGAAAGTACAGTGAATGTGGGTGTCTCGGGCTCCGGGCGAACGGACAACTTTCATTTCCTCATTCAGCGTCTCTTCGAATTTACTCTCCAGGAAACCGGTAACACCACGTAGCTGGATGTCGACGACGTTCTTTTCGAGTCCCTGAGAGTCCCATAGGGTCAAACCAACACGCTCGCCATCAATCTCCGTCTCAAGGTAGTGGGAGGTGTATCCTTCGCTGGCAGGGTTGTGGCTGTCATATTCCACTTCTTCGGGCGAGCGCGAGGGGTGCTTATGGGGCGGCAGTGCCAGGGACTTGCGGAGAAAATTGAGGAATGAAGTCTTGCCCGAGTTGCGCGCACCAATGACAAGGACACTGTATGTAGTGTTAGCACATTTCGGTCAGCTCTCGTATTGCAGCCTGTACTCACTTGTACGGAGTTGGGTCCTTGCGACGGCGTAGTCTGCGCGGGTTGTTGACGGTGCTGACATAGCTGCTGGCGTAGCTATAACGGCCCCGGTGCGTCATGCTCTCAGACCGGGCGTAAGGGTCATTGTTGTTGTCCGGAGGCACCGGAGTACTCATTGCGCTACGAGACTGACGGGGTTGACTAGGTAACAGAGGGCTCTTGACATCAACAACAGGGTCACGGTTCTCGTCGCCGCCAAAGGTTTCGATGACCGGTGGAGGGGAAAGGTCAGGGAGGCGAGGAGGCTGTCTGGGTCGGGCCTCGCGCTGGCGCCGGAGTTCTTCTTCCATTTGGGCTTTGGACATCTTCTTGCTCCGGGACTTTCCCCCGATAAGCTCTGTGGACTTGGAACGCCGAAGGAAGCCTAAAGACGAGGATGTTCTGCGCGAATCCTTGGACTGGAAATGACCATTTTCAGTCGGAACGGGAGGAGCGTCGATGGGCGCTTGGCCCTGGCTTGTTGCAGTAGCCGCCATCGGAAGGACTCGACTCTGTAACACTCCAAGTCAGAGTGGGGTCCTGCGAATGAACATTGTCTCAGATTTAGATGCTGCGCAAATGAGAGCCATCTCTATCTAGCTGCGACTGATCATAGGCCACACCAGGCACTCACCGGCTTTAAGGGTCCCAATTTATGCTTCAGACTGGATTTGGGCTTCTGGCTTCTGGTTCTAGAGCCGGAAATTTGGAGCGATCGATCCCGTTTGGTTGTGGTTGTCGAGATGGAGACCGCGGTGGAAAATCACCTTGGAAATCAATCCCAAGGAAGCAGAGGCTATCTATATCGACGCTTCACGAGTCCAGCAAGCGATTGCCGAATTGAACCTATGCCTCCTGACGAAGGATGACGAACGCAATGAACGTCGAAGGACGGGTGATCCAGGCGACGAAATTGCAGTCCTTTCACCCTTTTCTTGGGCCCGAATTGCAGGGGCAGAGAAGTGAAATTGCCTGCTCACAGCGTCCGGCCGATGCGGCGCATACAAGTGAGAATAATCAACACAGAAGGGAGAAAGGGAAGGAATGGAATGGGAGAGAGGAGGGGAGAGAAGGGACGGAAGAGAAATGAAGAGAGGACTGGACGGCGCGCAGACTGAATGAAGATCGGCCAGTGAGCACTGAGCCTGAGGAGTGCTCTGGAGTCTGGAGTTATGAACTCTTGTACAGCAGCGCACGAGGTGCTGCAGCCCAACTGGCGGCGTACAGGGGATGGCGCGGGTGATAATGCTATTTGAAGGCAGCAGGGCTTGCTCAAGCTGCAGACCCTCGTCGTATCTACTTTGTTCTATCCTCCTACGACTCTTGGCCCAAAAACTTCTTTCACAGAAGCAGCTCGAGCTCAAGCTGAAGCGATTCAGGGGCAAAACGTCAAGGGAACTAAGTCTAGACTCCCCCACTCCGACTGGCTTGGCTGGGTTTTGGTTCGGCCTGGCACGACCTTGCAATTCAAGAGGTTTCTCCTTTCAGCGTCAAATCTCTTGCTTGCTGGCAATGGATCTCCTGATGGTTGCTTTTGCGGTTTCACCATGATCCTGCGCATCCGAGAGTCAGCCATAGGATTATTGCCCGGTTTGATTGAGATTGAACTGTGACCCAGCGGCCAGCGCGACAGGCCCAAGCCTTTTAAATTGGGCCCGACGATCGCCAAACTCCATCCATATCTCAACGCTCGTGCAGTCAACCAAATGATATCAGATTTCGCAGCCAACGGTCCCCGGACTCTGGAGGTCTCGACTCCGAGGACCGAGTTGTCGAACACTTCCGACTCTCGAGTCTCAGTCTCCGTCCTCTGTGTATGGGCCTTGCGGTATCATCCGGCTGCGAGCCGAACACATCACAGGCGCGCAGAATACGTACAGTTCACCGCGGAGTGGGCACGTGTGGATCGGAGTCGGCATTCCTCCGCCTGTCACTTTCCAATAATCTGCCGCCCAGATGCTGCCCTGCTGCGCATAAATTCTCCGTCTGCCTGCATTTGCAGTGCTCATCTGTGTGGTTTCAACCCATCCAAAACAACTCATCTCGACGCCTCTGGGCCCGGTTTGGCGTGGAAATCAGACGCAGGAAATTACCCGCCGGACATGACTTAAAGCGTGAAATTACCGTACGACCTTCAGCTATCCACCTTGTCCGACAAAATACCGAAAATTGGCTGAATGATTGGCTGCTCCAACCGTTCAACCACCACGATGAACTGGGTCCAAGGGCGAGTCCGCTTACGCTGACGCTAACAAAGGAAACTTTTGCCCGTCACAAGTCACAACTCTCAAGGCTTGTTAAGTTGTTCAATTCAGCTTATGCGCAAGCCCTGACTCTGACTCGTTTTCAAGTCACGCCAAAGACCATCTGACTTTCGACTCTTGACTCTCGACTCTCGACTCTCGACTCCACAACTACATCCTATCGCGATGTACGGATAAGTTAGAGTGAAATAAGCATTTCCGAATTACACATACGAGTCGTCATGATGCGACATGCAAGTTACCAAAATCGACTGATTCTAATATCCAAAACCCTCCGCGAGTCGCCTTGATCGCACGAAATTCTGCAATATATAGAAAGACACCCCACAAACCATACCGCATAGGAGCAGCCTATAGTGAAGAAGCAGGCTCCGCCGAGTCGACGCTCCAAGTGGTGAACGGAAGAATAGTGCATGGACTGCTTGGGCACACCTGCTCCCGCTGGATGTTCTTGAACTTCGGGCCATTGGGTCCTCCAACGTACTTGGCCTGGCCGAACAGCTCTGGTCCTCCTTGGAGCGCATCATCTCCCCATCTTCCGTTGAAGTTCAACCATTTAACCGAGTAGCTGGAATCATAGGGTTCGAAGGTCTGCGTGGCTGGCACATATCTATACACATAGGCGCCCGCGGCGGGATCCCACAAAACGCCTCGATTCGTTTGGTCAACGAGAAAGCCAGCTGGGAGGTTTAGGCCGGGAATTGTGTGGTCGTGGCCGCTGAAAGTGTCAATGCGAGTTTCGATGCAAGTTTCAGAAACACCGGACTGCTTGGAGAGATCTCACCCAGGAATGGAATAAACGGCATGGGTGCCATTTCCGGAGTACGCTATCGGGCGCACTCCCTGCTTCTCTGTAGCAGCATATGTGAACGCCTGCCCGCCGGAGTGCTGGCTGTACCAGATGGCCTGCGGCGCCCCGTCCTGGAATCGGATCATGTTATGCTCCCTACAGCAACGGCCATCAGATCCAGTGCAACCACTACGACACCGACGCAACTCACCAATCCCCAACGTGGTTTCCAAACTCCATCCCCAGGACCGTGTTGCCCTGGTTATAGCTATTCCTGATCAGAAAAACGCTGGGCGCTATTTTCGGGAAAGGACTCACGAATAGAAATAGAAGTAGAACGCATCTACCTCGCCATCGCCACGATCATTCACGACAACAATCGACGAGACGTCGCTGGCTTGGCCGTTTGAATCGATATCTGCGCCAGAAAACCATTCTGGCTGGGGTTCGGCATTGATGCCTTCTTGCGAGGTCAGATACACGCTTGCGTTGCCCAGCCCATTGAGTTGGTCCAAGTTATCCAGGGTAAGTGGCGCGGGGACGCCTTCGATCGTTTCGTAATCTACCTCCGGCACGACGTGGCTCAGGTGCTCGGCAATGCCGGAGGGCCTGTATCGGTCTTCACTATGAAGCCATACCAGGGGAGCTGGCCTCGTCAGAGTCCCTTTAAAAAGGTAGATTTATGTGTACTTCAGTGAACTCACCATAATCCAGCACGTAGTTGGGGACCGCCGCCGCAGCCAGTGCGGCATCTGCAGAGCGAGGCAAATACAGAGGCATCTCAGCGTCTTGTCAGTTCCCCATGCAACTGGAAACAATCAACTCGAGTCAAATCCCCTCATGCAATGCCCTATATATCCTGCCACCCCCGGGGTTTGTTACATCGGCCCCCAGCCCTGCACAACCCTAGGCTCTCAGCTGCCGCTGATCACTGACCAGCTAGTCCCGATTGCAAGGACTCGACCCTGATCTGTCCAGTCGTATATCCCCGTGCGCTGGGCAAAGGACTCTCTTGCATCAAGAGGTTGCAACGGAGGATAACCAACGAATGCTCTGAGGGCGGACTCGTGCGCCGGGTATGACGTGCACTGGAGCTTGTTCTGGAGTTCTGCTCAGCCTTATTGGTGCCCTTGCGTGCTGAGGTATGCATAAGATCGATAAGCATGATTGAGGGGTTAAGGTTGCGCCTGACGGACGGACTGGCCGGGGGTCATCTGAGCGGATCATGCACCCGAAAGGAACCCCCGGCTTCTTTAGGACTATCTAATCACGTATGATGCCGTGTTATCACGTTTCGCCGTATTATTCCATGGATCGCAAATCCCGATCAACTAGGTATCTTTTGCTGTTTATATCCAAGCCCTCACTAGCCATCATTCCCGGACCCTCCAAGCTTCTTCGCCCGACCCTATACAAGCCACCAATCCAAGCTCATCTATAACTTCTCAGCCTGCCCCTGCTTCTCTTTTTCCACCCTCTCCCTCTCCTTCATAAGCTTAAACAACCTCAAATCCAGCGGGATCCGATCCCCCATCCACACTGCGCGCTGCGTATGGTTTCTCTCATCCTCATGCTCAGCCGTATTAGGATGGATGAGTACACTCAGCGGACCCCGCTGTATAACCAGCCAGGGGATGAACGCACCGAACTGCGCGGGCGTGAAGAGGTTCACCTCGAACATGGCGACGGGATGCGGGCCAACAGGCTTATCCCAAAAGGTGTAGATGCGGAGTTCGGGGACTTCATATGCAATCGGTTTCATCAGCATCAATCCAGTTGGAGTAGTGGTAGATTTGGGGACATACACTCCCGTCTGATGCGTTCCCATAGCGCCCTCGCGTAGGCTACTTGGTCTGGGTTATTCTACCCCGACATCTCATGTCAGCGCCGGGTTTTGCTCGGAGAAAGGGAAACGGACGGACCTGGAAGTGGTAGATATGGATATCGAACCCTCCCCGGCGATCCTTGGCCAGCGGATCGGGGAACTCGTTGTAGGCTTTACTCAGAATTCCATGTTGCGGGTTCCTTAGCGACTTTCCGTCTTCGCTTCTCTCTCTGTATGCATCAATCAGATACCATGGACTTCATGTTGTGACTCGTGGGGGGTTTTTAATTGACCATCTACTCATCCGATCACACCATCTTGGGCTGAGGACTTACTCGGGAAGCGGCTCGAGGTTCTCGTAGCCCTCTAAGGGGCTTGGGTATGTATATGCGAACTGGTCTGTCATTTGGGCAGTATTATGAGAGAAAGTACAATTGGTGCAAGGGAAAACGTGAGTTGTAAATTGAGGGACAAATATACTGATTGATTAGATATCTTGATTGTATACGGCAAGTGGACCTGGAAAAGCGTTCCGCTGTCTGACAAAAGTGCGGAATTACGACAGTGTATATAGTGTCGGATTTATAAAAATCGAGGAAGATGTACTAAGCTGCTAGAACCTTCTGATATATGTATTTATATTCGTGTTCCCTATTAAGTATGTTTGTTGAGGAAAATAGGGTTGAAGGTATATGTCCAAGCCGTGATCCTGAGATATATTTATGAGGCGAAGCCACCAGTATCAATTTACAAGTTATAGGGTTCATTTGCAAGTACCCAAGCACTAATCCTGCTACCAACCAAATAACAAAAAACCCAGTAACTACCAAGAAGCTTTGACGCTGATATGCCCGTCATCATCTACAAACTTTCCCCGATCCCATTCGCGACCTTCACCCTTCGTTGTCCATTTGACATTCTCCACTAAGCCCTCATCGCCCCCTGTGGCCGCGGGAGTGCTGCTCTTCCAGCATTCGACAATGTCACTATTGAAACCTGCTTCTCGTAGCCTATCCTCGCCCTTTTGCTTCCAGCGGGCCCGGTCACGTAGAGCCTCCAGGGCAAGTTCCCAATCATCATCCCCAGTCATAAGTCCTGGCACAGGTCGGCGACTAGACCTGCTAGTTTGAGCTCCGTCGTCCTCAGGTTGTACATCAAGAGATGGGTCGTAGTCAGGGGCAAAATGAGCGTCGATGTTGCTATTATTGGGCTTGTATGCACCTCGTCCACGAGATCGAATTGGCGCCTCTTCCTTGGGCAGCGGACCAACAAGATCTTCCAAAGGATCCGAGTCATTTGAAGCCGCTTGATCCTGATAATCTGCTACAAATTTCTGATGACGGCGCG
This sequence comes from Aspergillus incahuasiensis, assembly GCA_003719405.1. Lineage (NCBI taxonomy): Eukaryota > Fungi > Ascomycota > Eurotiomycetes > Eurotiales > Aspergillaceae > Aspergillus > Aspergillus incahuasiensis. The sequence continues at coordinate 55,737 of RHLP01000202.1, read as the reverse complement.
ACGAATCCCGATCCTTGCGATCCTCTTTCATCTCCGGCGATCGAGAGCGAGAGGTAGAGTGCCTCCGGTGCCGTCGGCGACGGTCATGAGAATCCGACTCTTTCCTGCGCGGAGATCGACTTCGCGACCTAGAATACGAGCGGTGCCGGCGACTCTTTCTAGAGCTTCTGTGTCGGTCATCGTCCCGATCACGCACGCCACCCTCGCGGCGAGATGTGGGCGTGCGCTTCCTATCCAGAGAGGTCGAACGGCTCCTCCGCCTTCGTCGGTCTGAGCGGTGTCTATCGCCTCGAGCCTCCCTATCTCGCCATGAATCCCGATTGTCGGATCTATGAGAACGACGATGACGATCACCACTGCTCGCTTGCGCCAACGAAGTCTGCTCTCGTAGCTGTCGCATACGATCTCTCGCCTCTCTCTCCTCCTTTCGCTTCAAAGCCGAGTTATGACTGTCCGTCTCCTTGATAATATGGCGAAGGAACCGTGTATTGGGCTTGGGAGCAGAGCCTGTAGGCCTGTGGCAATTGCTTGTTAGATTCCGACGATGTCCCAGCTGAGAGTCTCGCACCTCTTCGGCATGTATGCTTCCGTCCCGAGGGTCGAGTACTTCATGGAGCTATCCTGGGCCTCCTTTGCGAGTACTTGCGCAACGTAGTCATCATTATCTGGATTGCCTATCGTCTTCCCTAGTCCTGGAGGCATGATGGAAGAAGTTGCTGAGCGGTGTCGGGGTTTGAGAGAAATGGCAATGCCGGATTGGGGTTCTGACTACATCGCCCCGGCTTCAAGGGACGACAGCAAGTCTGAAGAAATCCGACATTTGATTGAGGCAAGCTTGTCAGTTGGCAAGTGCGATTGTGGTAAAGATGACAATGGGGCCTATTCACCGCCTAGGTCAATATAATGCCAAGCACGAAGCGGCGTTTGTTTACCTCCACATTCTGCCGCGGAGTGGAGTTCATCAATCGAGTATTGACTTTCAAGTTTCACGCCTATTGCGATTCGATTTCTTCCGTGATTCCCAGAAGACAGTATTTCTTTGAAAAATGTCCGAACCGAATGCCGCACAAACGCGCCAGCAGTTGCAGCAACTCGAAGAGGAGCACGGCGACCTCAAGACACAACTGTCCATTGTCCGAATCAGCGAGCCGATCTTCTCTCCAGACACCGACAGGTCTCCGTCGAAGCGCAATTCAGATGTGTCCACAGTCGACAGCCCGTCAGTTTCGCCGGCGTCTCTTGAGGCAGACTTGTCGCACTATAAGGTACGGACGAGATACATCCCGCAAATCGCCGCAGTCTAACGCCGGTAATAGGAATTATTCTCCAAGCTTCGCTTTTCCTACGTCGAACAAGTAACGAAGGAGAAATTCCTGCGTGCGATTGTCGGCGATCCTCCTCTAGTTGTCGGGCACAATGAAAATGTTGAGTTGGAGACACAGCTGGCGGAGGTGAAAGCAGAGCTTAAGGCGCGTAAAGAGGAGGTCCGATTGATGGTGGAAGAATTGGACAAAATGGCCAGGGATCTAGCGACCCGTAAGTGCACAGCATACTCATCCTTCTGTGGTGTCTGGTGAAAAACCTTTAACTGAATTCATGTTAGGTTACAAGAATGTTCAGCTGCAGATGGCTGAACTCGCGGGCCTCCCTGAATCAATCGAGAACCTCGAATCAACCGTTGCCGCGCTACGAGCGAAACAAATCTCTAATTCAGACACCTCGTCACCACAGAATCTTCCACTACCTGCGACGTTGGCTCTCGTGGCAGAGCGCGAAGCCGAACTGGCCGCCTTGAACCGACAAATTGCTGCTGCGCAGAACGCCTTACCACGCAAGACGCGAGAGGCCGAGACTATGGAGAGAGAGCTGGGTATACTGGAATGGCAAAAGTCAGAGGCTATAATGCAAGCACGTGAGGCTCAGAGAAAGAAGCAGGAGGGAGAAAGCGACGGCCTCGAGGAAGCAGGAAGGTGGTATAGAAGTGCAGAAGAGGCACTCAAGAAGCTAGTGGGAGTCGAGGGATAAGAGTGACGGGCAGTTTATGATTTACGAAGGGGCGGCGTTCTGGCGTTCTGGACCGTCTACGAGTACCAAGACAAGGTGATGGGCTTTGATACTAATTTGATATACGATAAGATATCAGATCTATAAGTGGGTTCGAAACTGAGCCATGGGCTACCTAGTTTAACATTTTTTAGATTCGTGGAAATGCAAGGTCGTACAACATTATACGCGATGCTGCAGTGACATCGAAGCCCCGAGGATATATTGTCCGTAACGAAACCCGTCCATACTCCTATTTTAGATAATCTACTCCTCATCCTCCTCAGCCTCGTCGTCACCACCGCCAGCAGCGGCAGCAGCCTTCTTGCGCTGGACACGACCGGGGCGGCCACCACCGAAGGGAGAGGTGAGAGCGAAGTCGATGTGCTTCTGGGAGTCGAGGCGGACCAGGTAAGAGGGGACGTTGACGATCTGCTTGCCAACACGGATGTGGCGCTGCTTGATCAGGACACGGGCGTGGTGGATGGACTTGGCGAGACCGAGCTTGTAGACGCAGGTCTGGAGACGGCGCTCAAGGAAATCCTCGACCTTGAGGGCAAGGACGTAATCGAGCTTCATGCGGGACTCATCGAGCACACCGATGCGGACAAGACGGCGAATCAAGGCGTTACCTTCGAAGAGACGCTTGGGGTCCTTCTCGTCGAGGGTGAGGAGCTCACTGGACACTCCATATTAGTCGAAATCCTTCCTGGTTGTTCCTTTCATTTGTGCACATACCGAGCAGCACGACGGATCTTGGACAGGGTGAGCATAACACGCCACACCTCACGCTTGTTGCGCAGGCCGTACTCGCCGACAATCTTGAGTTCCGAGTCACTAGCAAAGCCAGGTTAGGAATTTTCAACACGACATAACCAGAAGCACGCTTCTGATCAGTGGCCGGAGAGTACTAACAGACGAGCCGACTCGAAAGCTGCATGTTGTTAGTCCAATCTTCAAATTTTCGACATCTTGATTCCACCGCTTTGAACAAAGGTTCACTTACGACGACGAGGGACCTTGTAGGTCTTGGAGTAGACGCGACTGTCATAAGACGATAATTAGAACCATGCGCATTTCGACATGATCTCAATTCCAATACTCACGGGACGGGGGCCATGACTGCAGATTTCGCGCTGTCGCAAGGGTTGTCGGATAATCGGGCTGGACGAGTTCTCCAAGTCTAAAGATGAAGAAGGTCTTTTTGATGATAGCCGAGCCCGTGGACCGAAGGGTGTGGGTCGGCGGCGAATCCGGCCTAGCGCGTAGGGCTAGCCCTTAAGGGCGGAGGACGGCGCACTAAGCATCCCGAAAAGCGACACCATCAGAGGAGGCGGCAGATCGAGGGACTTCTTCGTTTTCGACAAGTTTCAACTCTCAACGCCAAAAAACCGTCAAAATGGGTCACTCCCACGGTCTCCGTTCCGGCACCCGGGTATGTTTGCGACGAGATTGCGTATCACCGCGCTGTCCGACGGTCACTAACCCAGTTTACAGTATGCCTTCTCTCGCAACTTCCGCGAGAAGGGTACGATCCACCTCTCGACCTTCCTGAAGACCTACCGGTACGGCGAAATCCCCGAGATATCTCAGACGCAAAACTCGAGGCAGCAGAGACTGATTTGTGAATAATAGGGTCGGTGACATCGTGGACATCAAGGTCAACGGTGCCGTTCAGAAGGGGTCAGTGAAAATTTTCATCCGTTCCGTTTTCTAGTCGAAGATCTACAACCGCGATGAGAAGGGTTTTGGGATGCTCGGGTTTCGACACATGATGGTCAAGAACGAATTGCTGAGATTTTTGAAATAGTATGCCCTACAAGGTCTACAACGGTAAGACCGGTGTTGTCTACAACGTCACCAAGTCCTCCGTCGGTGTCCTCCTCTACAAGGTTGTCGGCAACCGCTACCTCGAGAAGCGCATCAACGTCCGCGTCGAGCACGTCAAGCACTCCCGCTCCCGCGAGGACTTCATCAAGCGTGTCAAGGAGAACGCCGAGAAGAAGAAGCAGGCCAAGGAGCAGGGCGTCCACCTCCACCTCAAGCGCCAGCCCGTCCAGCCCCGCGATGCCCACACCGTCCAGGGCTCCGCTCCCGAAACCATCACTCCTCTGCCTTACGACACCCACATCTAAACGGTTATCGAGCGGTGGTTGCGGGTTGTTTGGTGTTTTCTGGGTTTTACGCCTCCAAATGTGGAGTTCATTTGTGACGAGAAAAAATTGAGGGTTCTCGAGCCGGCACGTCTCTATCATGTGCATAGATTCCCCTGAATGAAAAATATCTTCAAAAAGCACTCGGTTCCATGATTAACAGACTGGGTATGGCTTGTGGTGGGCTTGCTGCTATCTTCGAAGTTTTTCCGGTATACGATCGGAGCTGAAGGATTGCTATTACGGTTGCACCGCGTAAAGCGAGGCAAGAACTCCATTTGTCCGTCGACGAATAGACCTTTCCGCTCGGCAGCGCCGGTTGTGTCGACACTTGTTCTCTAATCATATTATCCTAGAGTCCCGGTCCTGGTGCATGCTCGCCATCTCATGGATTAATTTACTTTGTGCTACGCGTACCGGTACTTCAGCATCAACCTTTGCCGGCAAACTCCGTACATCCCCCGACTCTCCTGTATTCGAATCCTCTCAGCTGCCCCTTCGCAGGGTGATAGTACGAGGCGCAGTCGCAGTTGGGCATCATCACAGCCGATGAGCTTATAACGTAGAAATGTACTAGCCGACATATGGAGGCTTGTATGGCTAACCAACATCTTGGTTGGCTCTCCCTGCACTCTGAGATGAAGCAACCAGGATTACCCTTGTTTGTTAACTCAAACTACGGAGTATATTGACGTGATCCACTTGCCCCGGGCACTGGATGCCACTACGTAGAACACGCCCAGCACAGACAAAGTTCGTTCACGGGGTCGGGGCCACGAGATAACGGTTACACTTTCCTTGTAAATGGGAGTGACTACTCAACATAGGGCGATATGGATGCGGGGCAGCCAGTAGGGGATTAGATGTCGCGTGAGACGCCAAAGTCTCCTCCGGCTAGATGGGTTCTTGCCGGATAGTCTAAGAGCCGTTGGAAGCTTTCAAGGTTGGCTTCTCACAGTTCCGGGCACGTCAGACACTTACTCCATAAGCCAGGGCCTATGATGCGACGGAGAGGAGGATGGGCCGTCGGTGGCTGAGCTACGGATACTCCTCCCTAATTCGCACTATGCAGGAGGGAGGCTGTGCAGTACTTGCTTGCAGATGCGCGAGACTACAGGCGCCAACCTGAGTCATCATCACCTAGGTACCGCTCATCAAGATCAAACCAACCTCGGCTGGCTGCACTTGAGCCTCAAGATTGCCTATCTTCCGCTTATCGCGGAAAACACCCCCTCTCGACAACAGCCATCTCAGCTTGAATGCCAGCTCAATGCTCACAAACCGATGTTAAGCGGTTGTAATATTACGCTAGCACGCGACACTAACGCATTGAGAGTTCAAGGCCCAAGGCAGACGAGCTTGCTACGTAATGGGTTCAAGAGTAGGGGAAGGCCAAAAAGCGCCTGACACTAGTGAGGCAGCAGGTATTCTTGCGGAGTCCAGTCAGAGTTGAGGAGGAGTGTCCTCAAGTCGGGCGGTCTCCTCACCGCTATACGAGATCTAGAGGGCGGAAGAGGCAACAGGACTAGGCTAGAATGTCCTCGGGGCCGTTGTCCAGAGCCAGATAAAACGCCGACAAACAAAGGAATGTAGGCAGGTGGTATCTGACGTAGGAAGTTAGATCCAGAGTCCTCAATCTTGAAGTGGAAGAATACGGGCGTTGAACGAGATGCATTCGCCACAATGTCAGCCGAAAGTCTAGATGCTTTTCGAACCAGGTGGTATCTAGAAGCCCCTGTAGCAATCAATGTTGTACGGACATATATGTAGATCGTGCGGAAGTTTCTACAAAGGTCCGATGGGGTAGCGGGGAATGACATCATGCCATTGTTGAGCCGCATTGTCAAATTTTGGAAGGGTCAGGATCTCGACCATGGCAAAGCCAGGTACAGTGTTGGGAGGTAGATCATTCGAATTCTCCTTGTTTTAGTGCCGCTGGCCTTGCCTGTACCTTTCAGTCAGGCTTGTGGGACCTTCTAGAGTCCGAAAAGGGATCGTATGACGTAATCAATCGGTAGGGGCACACTGTAGAGCCCGCGGGTGAGAAAGAGATATGGAGGACTTCATGGGAGATGCAAAGCACGGACAAGGGCTAGAACTTCCTTCAGCGTCTGAGCGAGCACTCCGGGTTGGGTGGCAATAGGTTAATTGGACTGAATGTGGCAACGGAGCAGCTGAGACGTTTGACAGCGGCAGGGGTTCGTCTCATGCTGCACTAGCAGTGTGATCATCGCTAATTTGGCCAGGTACTCCGTAGGTACGCAGATAGACACCTGAATCGGCTTTTTTCTGCATTTCTTTGCTGCATCCGCGGAGTAGCTGCCTGTGACAAGTTGCTGCCTCTGGCCTCCAGGTTCATAGGGTATGTGGCTGTGCAGCAAGATCCGACACGTATCTCCATTCTCCGCCCTGGAAGCTGGGGCTGCAGAAGGGTCATGGTCGGATAAGATTACAAACTGTTGGATGGAGTGATCGACTTTGCGGCCTGATGATGGGATGCCAAAGGGTGGCAATTGTTTTGTTGTTGAACCCTCAGGAATCCGCGCTATTGCATGGGTAGAAGACGGGCGAACAAGTGATATGCTTGCAGGATTCCTGACCGTGGTAGCAGATACGAAGGTCAAGGTTAATGGGGAAGAAGGAGGGCGCCGGCGATTGTCCAAGGCTCGCGGCGCTGAACTAGGAGCTTCACTTTGAAGGAAGGAGCGAGCTTCGAGCTTGCTGCAATAGTCCCTTCCTGTGATCAGAGTACCGTAGTGGCATTCGTCAGTCTGTAATATTGCATCGGCACTTAATGTATGACTGGCTGGCCTCACATTGACTACACTGCCATCATTGCGTTGAGACAGCTGTCAGTTGCGCGTAAACATACATTATAAGAATGCAGCTGCCCTGTCTTTGACAGCATGACCTCTTTGTCGCTTTCAGTCTTGATAATTAGAATATTAACGTTATTGTTACTGGAGGAGCGGCCAGGCTGCGCATCAACCCGGGCACTCCACCGCTACTGCTTATTGTTTACCCTCCCTTCTCCTGTCTACCTTGCTCTTTTCCTTTCCGTTTTGCTCTCTTCTAGAGAGTTATCGTTTCTGTTTCCCAAAAATCACATTCCAACTCGCCCGGGTGGGCTGGCGAATGTGGCCAGCCTTGTATATATAATTTCCCAAACAGACGCCCGGGACGTGGACAAGTCAGCCTTGCCCTATACATCATCAACACCCTAAGGCGCTGCGCCCTTGTCGCCCTTCTCCTCACCACGTTCTTTTGATTTCTTCTACAGCCGCGCGCCCTTTTTGATTTCCTTTTCTTTCTGTCTCCCCACAATCCATACTATACAACCTTGCCCTGTCCTCTTGGACTCCACAACCATGGATCAGGAGAACTCGCAGGCTGAGGGCCAGATTAATTTCAATGATTCACAGTTTGAATTTAACGATGAGCAATTTCAGCTTATGTTACAAACCTTGGCCGTCCCCCGTATCATCGGCCCCGGCCTAAGCCCAAACTCCAACGCCTCCAACGCTGGGTCGGCCCATGGATATCTCGAGCCTCAGCCGGGCCCGTACCTCCAAAGACACTCGCAGCCGTACCTTGACCCCAGCCCAATTCGGAATTTCTCGCATGGGTTTCCTGCACACCTCAGTCCTGATTCAGCGAGTCTTGGTATTGAGGTTTGTTGTTCTTTTGAAGCGTCGGAATAAGTTGGTACTGACATTGATCCAAGGCCCCAGATTTGTCCCGAGGAAGTTCTTATCAATCGTCCGCAGTCGAACCGCAGTTTGGCAGATCTCCATATAGCCCCATTGACCAGTCCCGACTCAACGGCCAGGGGATAACCACCGCACGACATCGTCCCGTTGTGCCACCCACCCGACCGTCGGTAACAAATGTTGCGTCGCCTCGTGGCCTATTGATCGCCCTGACGCAGCTCATTGTGGCGATTGGATCAATTTTGTACATCGGCTGCCCAATGCCCGACTACTCGCAGCTCCGTACTGTGCAAGAACAGCTACAAGAAGCCTTGTCCGTGGTGGAGAGATTGATTTCGCCAAACCAAGGGGGTGAGCGAAATGGAAATGATGATGACAAGCAGTTCCGATGTATTCTCTGTCCGTCCCACAGAAAATTAGAATGCAAAAACCGGGGAACGTTCAAACGCCACATAACGTCTAAGCACTTTCCGACCAAACGCTATTTCTGTCCCATCTGTGGAACCTCAGTGTGGTTTTCCAGAAAAGACAAACACTTGTTGCACATGAGACAACACGATCATCGAAAATTGACCAGGGAGGAGATGGAAAGCGTCACTGAGCACCTTCCTCCACCGCCAAGGTGTGCCATTTCCGGATGTGATAGCCCTATCAACACGTGGGAGGATTTCATTGAGTGCCTTTGCCGGCACTGTACGATATCCGATGATTGGGACCAGGGCAATACATCGGATGGAGATGACGGCGACGATGATGACAACGATGCCGGTGACGGTAACAATGGCGGGAATCAGTATTATTTTCCGCCTGGCAACGGGACTTATGGGGACATGTCGAATGGACCCCAGTATGGCCAGTACAATGGCAGCCAATTTGGTGATCCCGGCGCATGGGGCGGTGCCGGCTTCAATCGGTATCACAGTGGTGCCAACCACATGCTTTCGCCTTCTAGCCAACAGAGCCCCGAAGCGATGGGTCTCGGAAAAGCTGGGACGAGAGCTCAACCTGGCATTCCACAATCGAAGCCAACGCTCAGAGGTTTCAACGGTTCGCAATCGCCCACTATCAATCCTTCCCTGAACGCTAGGGGCATCGTCGGGCATTCCGAAACTTTTAGAGCTGAGCTTTCTCTCCGACTCGGAGATCCTACTTGGAAACATCACGGCGATTCGAAAATGAAAGACCCCGACGAGAAGCCCAACTCTGATAGAGAAGCAGTGTCAATTTCGATTAGCAACGAAGTCTCCCGAGAGCTTCAGCGGTTGAGATATTTCGAAACACGCGTTTTTGACGATCAAAAACAAGGGTCTCTTTTGACCTATGTTCACGAAACCCTCGTTCTGTCACAACCTGGGCACTTTGAGCAAGTTATCGTGTCGTCAATGCATGGTACGTATATCCTTTCCAATCAGGCAAGGTTATTTATCGGGTCGATAGCGTGCTGACAAAAAGTCGAATATAGAGGTTTTATCCCAGAGAGTCGATTTCGGATTGGACAAGCAGCCCAAGATCCCGGCCGACTGTTTGTTCTATTTGGCCAAAGAAAAGGGACACAGATCATCCGAGGAAAACCTTGAAGCGACAAGACAGGCATCGCCAAAGAGGCGCGCACACTTGAGAGTTCGTATCAGGGCGATTGCCGGCATACTTGCTTTACGTGCGGCTGTTTCCAAGGCGCCCCTGGAAACCGACAACACCGACGTGAGCGACGGCTGGGAGCTGGGAATCCCATATTCTCCGCGGGAGGATGTTATCAAAGTTCTCGCTTGGTTGGTACATGTTCTGGTGTTCTTTTTGAGGATGCCCCCGAATCCCAGGGTCTATGTGATGTTGGCAAATGGCTCCCTCGAGCTGCCGAGACTGAATTGAACTGCTCGGCACATTCGTTCAGAGTTGTGGTTCTTAGTCTGCGAGTTTCGGGTTGAGTTCTCGTTTTGTGCACTATAACATGTTGTTATCTTGTATGCGTGGAAACCTTTTGTAGCGTATATTGACGAATGTACTGATGTAAGAAGTCAAATGAGGGGTTCCGATAGTATTTAGGTTGCGGAGATCGGAGTTAAGAGCTGTAAAGCCGAGGTGGAGGTGATGACACTTGAGGGTTCGATATCGATAAGGGGACTCGAGTGAGACGCTCTAACCGCTCCTCGGGTCCACGGATAGCGCCTTCGTGTCTGCATCTTGTCCTGGCTCCGTCAATAACTTACCATGGTTTCTACGTTTTAGCTTTCCAATCAATATACATCTCACTTTTGGCCGACCATGAGTTCTCCTCCCCAAACCGCTGGCGGTGACCGACGGGGTAGTTCGCCACAAACAGGCCCCGGCGGCACATGGCACCCTGCGAGAGCGTGGCTCGAAGAAGACGAGATAGAGGAAGACGACGACGATATGGACTTTGAGCCTGATGTGGAAGATCTCGAAGATCTTGAAGAAGAAACCGACCAAGAAGTATACCACGAACCTGACGAGGACGAGGAACCCTACGTCCGTGAGTCCAAAATCCTCCGTGACTGAGGTACCTGTGCTTTCGAAGCTAACTCTTGAATGTCTTTCCAGACCCCGAATTGAACCTGGGGAATATCCACATAGAGTTTAGGTTGGACGAGGGTGATCAGACTGCGGGACGGCCGACTCAGGGTAGACTCTCGTCTCCGTAAAGAGAGAATCTTCCTGTTGCTGATATCAATAGTTTCACCTGCACGACTACTGAGTATGCTAGCTTCTGGTGGTCTGCTGGCCTCTGGTGGTCTGCAACAAATCTTCCGGCATCATGGATTTGCGCCCGGCCATGCTGGCTTCGATGGCGATTATGACGACGAAGAAGACGAGTACGGGATACTGGAACTAGGGAGACGGCCTCCGAGGCGTCAGGGTCCGCCTGAGTACCCCAAGGTGCCGAGCGACGAAGGCATGAAGTTGATGAGATCTGGAAAATTTGGAACGAATCCTAGCTACCTCGATGAGCGTATGAAACGCAAGAAATCGTTTGCGGAAAAGATAATGTGGCGAGAACTAGGGATTGATGGTCAGGGACTGCAGAGGAGCCGGGTTCCTTCAATAACACAAGTGAGTGTAAACCCTTGAGTCTGTGATCGTGATAGAGATGCCCTGCTTACCCGAGGACGTGAAGGACCTCGTGCCCGGCACTACCGCGGATAAAATCATCCATTACGACGCAAAGTGCTACTCGGGTCAGTTCTCTGACGACGGCAACTTCTTCTTCTCCTGTGCCCAAGACTTTAAAGTCAGGATGTATGATACATCCAATCCCTATGAGTGGAAGTACTATAAAACGGTAGACTATCCTCTCGCTTCGTGGACAATCACGGACGCCACTTTGAGTCCCGACAACAGATTCTTAGCATATAGCTCGCTTCGCCAGCTTGTCTGCCTTGCGTCAACAGACCCTGCGGACGAGTCTGATCCCATTGTTTTGGATCTTGCTTCGTCACCTCAAGGGAGAGTCAGGCGGGATCCTATATTCGGGCGAGACGGCTTTGCTGTAAGTTTATTAGTTATAACAGTGCTCGTTTACTTTCTGATTGTCGAGTCTAGGTTTGGTCCGTTCGATTTTCGGGAGATGGCCGTGAGATTGTCGCTGGCACCGGCGACCGCTCAGTGATTGTATATGACCTTGAGACAAGGCAATCCGTTCTTCGCATACGAAACCATGAAGATGATGTGAATGCAGTGTGCTTCGGAGACAGGTCCTCGCCTCACATCCTTTATTCTGGGTCCGATGACAGCACCGTCCGTGTGTGGGATAGGAGGTCTATGGCCGACAAACGAGAAGCCGGTGTATTTGTAGGTCATACCGAAGGGTTGACTTATGTCGACAGTAAGGGTGACGGCCGGTATGTTCTCTCGAACAGCAAGGATCAGACCATGAAGCTATGGGACTTGCGAAAGATGATGTCGACGGCCAAATTCGACACTCTTGAGCCTACTGGCTATGGCACGGGATTCGACTATCGGTTCGACCCCTACCCTTCGCACTCCTATTATCCGCACCCTCATGACTGCTCGGTTGTGACATTCCGAGGACACAGCGTCCTTAGAACTCTGATCAGATGTCACTTCTCACCACCAGGGAGTTCGGACTCTCGATATGTGTATAGTGGCAGCGAAGACGGAAAGGTATACGTGTGGAATTTGGACGCGACATTGGCAGGAACAGTCGATGTCCAGAAAGCGACACACTTTTCCCGCCCCCGCAGCCGTCGTTTCCAAGGCCATATGCATATGAGTAGAGCCGATGGCAACCGATGGAAAACATGCGTGCGGGATGCGAGCTGGCATCCACATGCCCCCGTTATTGCCGGTGAGTTCCCAGCTATCTCTTCATGATTTGGTGGCGCGATCTGACTGATATAGCAACATCTTGGAATGGCTGGGGATGTTCAACAGGCACTTGCACGATACATGCCTGGAACAATGGTGCTCCACGGGACGAGTGCGGCCCGGAACTTGCATATGGCGAAAGCTACGATCCTCAGCTCAATCAAACTGATCTTTGCGACCAAGCAGTGGATATGCGCGTCTGGGAGGATGAGCGGGCATATGATGCATGGGAGGCTGGCTTGTAAAGACCGAGTACATGTTATCCGTAAACTAGTCTGATATACGGAGTCGCTGGGCTCAATTCAAAGAAAATACGACTCGGAGTTTGAATTCTTCCAGGGAGCATAACTGCATAGAATGTTTGATTCACAGTTTTGTACACTGTGATGCAAACATCAAGGAGTATTGAATGGCCCAAGCAGACTATTGGTGGGGCCGGAGCTTTGTTGTTGCAGGCCGGGCGTCAGCTGTGCCAGGTTGAGGCTAAGGCACTACTCAAGCTCCTTCACGCTTGAAGCTCATCATCGTCCCTTCTCGTCTCGCGCCGCGCTCCACCGCGACCTTTCTCCTCATACACGCCTTGCAAGGGACTCTTATCTCTTGAATCAACATCCCAATAATCACTGTAACCACGTTCCCTCTCCTTATTAATCGCCGGTATTATCGTTCAGGAGATACCGTCGGAACTCCTGGGAGCCAGTATCCGGATACAATACTGATCCTACAGACGGCTTGGTTTCCTGTTTATAACTTGCCCCTTTATCGCATGTGCTCTCACTGAAGAGCTTTGATCCACCTGTTTCTGGGCCAGCCACTCTCGTGGAATTGTGTCCCATCTTTCATACTCATCGCACTGCCCATTCTCTACCTGTATTTGGACTCCGCAAACAAGAGGGACTCTGCGCTCTGCCTTGGAGTCAGCTTATTCCCGGGTTGGTGAAAGCTTTGTTTCCTTTGAAGCCCTGTTCGCTTCGAATTGTACGTATATTCGAGTTCTTTCTTCCTTTGTGCTCTCGAGTGTCATGGCGGTTTCGGCACAGTTCCAGTGCACCCGGTGTTAAAACCCGATTTCTCGACGTTTTCTCGTATAATGACAATCGCCTTGCTAATTCATGGCCTATTCCTGCAGACATGTACTTGCACTGATTCCCGAGAACTTGAAGACAAGAGAGAGAAGACAAGGACTGTATTTTGATCAAGAAAATCAAGCTATCAATTCTTGCTTTGAGACCTCGAGCTTTACATAAACACGATGGCTACAGAGGATGATAACTTCGATATTGACATTTATGGGGATGGTAGTGGCTACAACGCCAATGATCAAGGCGACTTCAAACAGGACTATGACATGAAGCAGGAAGACACAGATCTCAGTCTCGACACGGCCGATAACCCCCAGAACAACGGCACCTCCACAGACTCCGGCACGACTCAGCAACAACCTAACACCACAACCAACGGTGTGAGCGCAACCCACACAGACTCCACCAATCAACAACAAATGCAAAAAGACACAACGCCCCAACAGGGTGTCAAACGCAAGGATTTCGACGATCGCCCTGTTGACCCCGATGCCACACCCGCTCTTCTCATTTCCGAGTTACATTGGTGGACTACGGACGATGATATTCGGGGCTGGGCTCGCGACGCCGGGTGCGAGGACGAGCTGAAGGACGTAACTTTTAGCGAGCACAAGGTGAACGGAAAGAGCAAAGGGTAAGTTATCAAGCCCTCTTCTCCACGCCGCGCTCAGTACTAACACCTGCATCCTCAACAGTCAAGCATTCCTAGAATTCACATCCCTCCCCGCCTCAACCGCCACTAAACATCAGATCGACTCCCTTTCCACCACGGGCCAAAGCGGGCGCAAGTTCCTGGTCACCTACACTAGCCCTGTTCCAAACCCCTTCCGTACGCTGCCTAAAGACAACCCCATGCGCAAGGACAATGCACGCTCATCCGGAGGATACAACTCACCAAACCAAACCAATGCCAACTTTGGCATGGGCAACATGGGTGGAGGGTTCCGTGGCGGTAGAGGGGGATACAACAATAACCGTGGCGGAATGTCGAATATGCCCGGCTACGTTAACCGCAACTTTAATAACCCTATGGGCGGGTTCAACGCCCCTATGGTCGGTGCCGGATTCCAGGGTAACCAGATGGGCATGGGCAATTACGGATTCGGTGGCCGTGGAGGTATGATGGGAGGGAACATGCGCGGCGGACCGGGTGGAATGCGCGGCGGCCGTGGTGGTGGCATGGCTGGCGGACCAAACATGATGGGGATGCCTAACATGGGCCCTATGGGCGGGATGGGAATGAACCCAATGGCTGGGGCCATGAATCCGATGATGGGCGGAATGGGAGGTAACATGGGAATGCAAGGTATGTCTCACCCACAGTGGACCATCCTTGATATTGACCATGCATTTGCGACGAATAGGTGGCTTCCAGGGTCCCAACCAAGGCTTTAACACCGGCTTCTTCCCTCAGAATCAGGGCGTTGGCGACGGCTCGTGGAATCCGCACGGCACCAAACGCAGTCGACAGGAGTAAACGAATCCCAGTCTTCCAATGACTTGTCTTCCATGAATCCTGCAATTTTTGTTCGTTACATCTACAGGTGTACCTGGGCGGTTCCTGGCTGCTGGCTTATGTTCTCGTGATTTCTCTTGCTTCGGACTGTACTTTTCTCTTTCTCATTTACCTGGGGCCTTTTGCGCGTTTTTATCATCTTTTCTTCTGCTGTCAACAATATTTCGGAGAAGTTGGCTTTGAGTTTCTGCATGGGTATTTCATCTGGTTTTCCTTTGCTTTACTTCGAGCATTGCTCAGGGTGTATTAAACAAATCAAATCTTCTTGCTTACTTTTGTACAGAACCAGCTTTTGATTGTGAAGGTCCTTGCCTGCCCACTGCGCAACCATATTTAGTAGGGCGATAGAGTTTCAACCACCGCTCGCAAGGAAGCCAGTTCCGATGCTTTCGTCACGATTGAAAACCTTGCTTCCTTCTCCTGAAATCTCTACCTCTACCTCTCCATCTCCATCCGTCAGCAGGCACACTCGACAGCAATGGATCCAACACAGCCAGCCTCCCGAAGCAGCTTCGAGTATTACGACGATGATTTATACGTCGTAATTCCGCCGCTACATCGTCACCGGCGATACTCAATCTCCGAGCTCAACGACTTCTTTGACCCCTCCAGCCCCTCCAGCTCTGGCGCAGGTTCTGTTCGAGATCAGCCTGCGCACTGGTATAGAGCTCAGCTGTTGCACTACGGTTTGCGTCCAACAGACAACAAGGGGACGGCATCGACGCGGTTGCTGGGTGCGCTTCGTTGCGGCGAGTTATTTGTTCCTCGGCATCTAGAAATGCTCGAGGAAGTTTTGAGGAGGGAGTGGCAGAGGCATGCGCGGGAAGAAGAAAAGCGGAGTAAGAATGTGAGCTGTTCAGAGCTGAAGCCAAAACTGAAGCCAGACGATTCGAAGACTGCTAGCGCATGGAACAGGAGGAACGCTGTTTCTGGGGAGGCAATGCGGCCATGTTTTGATTTTGATACTCTAGGGACTGGAGGTGGTTATGCCATGGCGGGCTCAAGCTCCGGTCCGAGGGATGATCTGAATCTCTCCATGTCGGATCTCAACCTCGGAGGCTACGTCGAGTTCAAATCTGGGGGCATGGATAAACAACGGGAGGTTAGGGTCCCGGTGAGCGCAAGTGCAAGGCAGAAGAAAGACCCTGTCTCGAGGATTGTTGCCGCACGGCGTGAAGAACCAAAGAAGTTCGGCGCTCCAAATTTTGAAGTGCAACGGAAATGCTCTAAAGAGAAAGGAGTAAGTAAGGAAGTTACGTTCGGGTGAAATGAAATGAGTCAATAACAGGCTTCAGACACCGAAGCAGCAGCCGCAAACGTGTCCTCCATGCCCAAAGGTGACACTGAGCTCCCTTGATGGGTCTTACAAAATCAATTCCGAAGGGATTGGTACTAGGACTTCAGGAATGGTGCTTCGTTTAGAGAAGGACAGCATATGGGGCGCATTCCAACTCGCCGATGTGGATGGGGTCCTCTTCTTGCGGGAGCGGCCTCTATATATGTCGTCTTCAAACCAGGGTGGATATACTTTTGAATGGCGCGGAGTTGACTATAAGGAAGACTGTAGATATGCTGGGCCTGAATGCTGGGGAGAGATGAGGTTTGTAGGCGATGGGAGTGTCGAGGGGACATTCTATAACGTTATTTCCGACGGCAGTGAGCGGTTTGACTGTGACTTCTGCGGCCAGCGAATTCCGGGGAACGACGAGACCAAGGGACGCGACGCATACAGTATCAAGTGCGAGTACTTGCAGATGGCAGTAAAGTCCTAGGGAAAATGCAATGAAAAGGACTACGATGTCTTGCTCGGAGTAGAATGCTCTGTATAGATTACCTCTACAAATCACGTGTCTCGGTGAGGCATCCTTTTCCCAACTCCAACTCCAACTCCCAGCACAAAGCCGTAACTTGGTCTCTACGAGCAATCCGGCCCTCTTCTGTTCCACGGCGCTTTCTTTGCTGGCTTGCGCTCTGTCCACATACGGTCATTTCAGCGCACAATCAATCCTCCTCCTCACTCCGCTTGGATTGTGCGTTCTTGAGCACAGACAAACCCAACTTCCCCGCGATCCCCCACCTCGCAAGTTCCCCAACTCTGCCACAACTACGCTCGCAATAGTAAGACGCCGAAATGCAAGCCGTACCTGAATCGCGACAGCAAACTTTCGAGGAGATCTATGGACCTCCCGAGAACTTCCTGGAAATAGAGGTGAGCATCATCCCCGAATCCTGGACCCCACGTGCCCTTTTTAGAAGCTCCCATCACCTCAAATCATACCAACACATTGTCGCAACCCCCTTAAGATACCAGGAAAAGCTAACAGTATCATGATGTCCAGGTTCGAAACCCGCAAACGCACGGCACATCGCGCAACATGTACACCTCGTACGAAATCGTCTGCCGCACCAACATCCCCGCCTTCAAGCTGAAACACTCGGTCGTGCGGCGCCGCTACTCAGACTTTGAATACTTTCGCGATATCCTCGAGCGCGAGAGCACGAGGGTGACAATTCCCCCGCTCCCGGGGAAGGTCTTCACGAACCGGTTCAGCGATGACGTGATTGAGCACCGCCGTGAGGGTCTGCAGCGGTTCTTGCAGATTGTGGCTGGCCACCCGCTTCTGCAGACGGGGAGTAAGGTGCTTGCTAGTTTTATACAAGGTTAGTCTGACATGGTTCCCTAGGATCGTGAGGGGACTAGTTGACTCACTGATATTGGCACAGATCCGAACTGGGACCGCAATGCTTGGTAGAGTCCGGTAGCTTGGTATCGTGCTTCTGATTGACTGTTCACTGTTCACTGTCCAAATTTCAAAATCCATGTTCAAACAGCGTTGTCTTTGTTACGAGTCCATACCTGTCATTGATTGGCCATGCTGGCATATGGTTCGGTCTGTCCATGTTTATGATTGTGCATGTTGTTCCTGCTGTGAGTGTTTTGAGCTGCTTTCGCCTTTTCTCTATTTACTAGCTTATACCACGTTGATTACTCGAGAGTTCGTCTGCGTTTGTTTTGTGGATATTGCATGTGAAATGTCCGAATACCATATACTGTACGTTCATATCTACCGCTTAATGGAGTATGATAAGTTCAAAAGAATACATTGTCACTTGGGATCCTACCATGATCACCGCGGGCTCCATTTGGCATGCCGCCGGCCACTGGTAGGGAGGGCTGGACCGAGACATCAACATGATCGCCTGGATACTTACTCCGTAGTCTCGGGAGTCGGCGTGCGATCTGCTCAAGCTGTATGGAGTAGACCCACCTCTCAGATCTAGACTATGATGAACGATTGGATCCAATCAATAATAATGGGACTGATCGATAACTGCTTCCCCGGAGTATATCCTTTGCTCCAAACCAGCAAGGCAACAGCACAATAACCACAGTCGGAACATTCTGAGGGCGCCTCAAGACACCAAATGCGGAAGGGCCGAACTCAACATAAGAAAGGTGGTTCTCCGCCCCTGAGCAGCCACTACTAGACTCAGGACTGCTTTGCAAGTTCGCCTCTCTGCATACGTACAGGGTACGCTGTACTCCTACTAGCGCCTCACGACCTAAGGCGAACTCCGCTAAACCTACGATAAACGGCCCAACCGCCAAGAGCACCGCCAACCAGCTACTTTGGGATTTCCAGTCTACATAGCCTCCCAGACTAGGTGCCCCGCCCGGGCAAGGTCGCCTGGAGTCCCTGAGGAGGCTCGAAGGCTCGCGGGCGCAGCAGATCGGCAACGATAATTGATCGTTGCTGGCTTTGTTTCAGTCCCCGAATATCAGGCCGGCTGTGCGGTGTGCGGTACGAACTGCGTCGTGAGCTCTCTGAGACTGGGTGTCGGACACAAAGATATGAATCTGGCTGGTTATGCCAGTCTTATTAGTGCCATTAGACGGTTGTACTGGACGTCTCTAGACCCTAATATTTGTTTATATACTGCTTTCTGGTTCCAAGGGGTTCCGACCGTCCAAATAACCCGGGGAATGCAAAAGAAACCGCTCGGAGTGAAACTTGACAGATTGATAGAGAAAGGTCAAACATCGGAGACGTACTGCATAACTATATCTTCCGCTGAAGATCACTATTCTAGGTTAGGGCTAGAAGCTTGCGAGGTCCAGATTCGAAAATGGTCTACCCAGGTGGGCCGAGCAAGGGCTGCTACACATGCCGTGCTCGCAAAGTCAAGGTTTGCATTCTGTCCAGGTAGACTCGTGAAAGCAAAGCTAATTGGCAAGAGCAGTGTGACGAGGCGAGGCCCGTCTGCAAGCGATTCATCAAAGGCAATCGCGTATGCGGTGGATATCGCAATCTCGACGACAAAAAACAGAACAGCAAGCGCTTTCCCCGAGAAGTCCCAATGGTCAAATTGCTTGCAAATCTCCCAGTATCCGAGGCCACAGCTTCAGGTCACCTTCCATATCAGGAACGCGACAACCTGTGTGCGTTCATCAAGATGGTTGCCTGTCTTCCGCAGGGCCGTACGGGGCTTACACAGGGGCCTTCTAACGGCCGTTCCGCCCGTTCTTGCTGGGCTGGAGCAGTCCGTAATCGCATCGTCACGGCTACCAGATGCATTGTCGGCGTTGTTCTTGACATTTGTCTCGGATGGGCGTGATGAAAATGATCACAGCACTTTGACCGGGGCGATGGCATGCTACGGCCAAGCCCTCCAGCTCACTCGTCGTTTGATGGAGTTTCTAAATGAGGGAATAAGATGCGAGCTCGTTATGCCGATTTTCGTTCTCGCTACGTACGAGGTAGAGCAAAACTCCCCCGTTTCATTCTGAGCGGTGGCTGAAAATGTATGGCAGGACCTGAACAGCGAAGACCATACCAGGCCCACGTCCAATTCTCATCTCGAAGGAGCAATGGCTTCCGTCAGATCTCAAAGATGTAGAAGCTTTGGAGAGGACACAACAAGAAATATATACGGCGCACTGCTGACTAGGGCTGTACGTCATATATGCCTTGTCAGAATTGATACGCAGTAAAGAGACAACGACGACTGACCTTTCTGGACAAAGCTTTGTACCTGCTTCGACGACATCAACAGCGGGAACCCCTTCATATTCACCCTTAACGATCTTCAACTCATCCACGCCGGCTTAGCCGCAGAAAAAGCCACCGACTACCTCAACCTTTACAACTCAGCCCTACTAATCATCCACCTGCAACTCCGTGAGATCGAACGAGATGCCCGGCTACCATCCCCTGTGAGCGGCACCGTCGCTGCCGCTGTTGCAACTGCCACAAAAGCCAATGCCCTCCTCGAAGCCATAACATCCATCGAGTTTCAAATGCACGACTGGCCGAGTACCCTCCCTCCAGAGTCTAGATATGTCACTGTGCAACTGTCGTCGGCAGATAGCCTAGATCTCTGGAGCCAGAGTGCACATAATTACCCAACTCTTTCCGCAGGATATGACTGGTCACGGTACCGCATGCTTCAGACCCTGGCCCACAGCCTACGTCTGCGAGCGTACAGTCTCCTTGCGAACCCCTTACATGGACACGGCCTTGTGCTTCCAAACCCACAGTTAACTGATTTGGCCGGCAGCATAGCCACGACCCATAGCAGAATTTGAACGCTGGCAAATAACACCTGCGCATCAATGCCGTACCACCTAGGGTATCGGGACAGTCCAGATTCTGAAAGACGTTACCCGAGTGAGGCCTTGCCGGACGGGAAATATCCACGCCGCCTAGCGGCGCTTCATATCAGCTGGGAGCTGTACGTGGCAGGAATAACGGAAGGTGTAAACGATGCGCAGAGACTCTGGATATCACGTCAGCTAACCATCATGAATCGCGAGACGGGAATCGGAAAGGCCGCCGTGCTTGCAAAGCTAGTCACAAAAGCTGCTGCTCTGAAAATCCATGACGTGGCCTGATATTATTGTCTGTCTTACCTCAATTAAACACCAGTACGATAAGACTAGTTTTGGGGGATTGTTGGTCTTGCTGGTTCAGAATGTAGAAAGTTGCATTGTAGCCGAAATATATTATTCATGTCAGGGAAGTTCATCCCAAAGCGGCGGGAGGTCTACGCTGTCATCATTCGCGGAGCCCTCGTCCAACAGGAATGAGAGCCCTGAAAGAGGAACGCTAGCCGAGCCCTCCCGGGCGACAGGCGGAAATGCTATAGATGGGAGAACCGGGTCTACTGGTCCGGCAGTCTTGCCACGACGGTCGTCGGTAGAAGTCGGCTTGCTATCCTGTTTTTTACTCGCAGGATTCGTTCCGTCTTTTGTTATCTGAGTTATCTGAGCCTGCAGGACACCATCTCGGATGGCGCCCCCGTCACGATACGCATGGGGGAACATGGTTCTGAATCGATCCCGCAAATCAGTCGCTCTTCTATGGCCGAGGTTCAGGTCTTCGTCTTGCTGGATGAGTGTCCACTGGAACCCGTGGACGGCGTATCCTTTGAGCAGAGCCTCGTCTTCTGCCGCTGTGAAAGGACGCCGAGAACGACGTCTGGCTTTGGCTGGTGTGTATGGCTCTGAGGTAACTGAAGGGCAGCCAGCTGTAGACACGGGCTTGTTGGCGAAGGCCAGGGGAGTGTCGGGCATCAGATCACTCAAAGAATGGTGTTCAGGGGTATTCTGGCTGGTGTCTATCGAAGAAAAGCTTGACGTAGAACCGCTGTGAGTGAGACCTGGAGGTGCTGAAGAGTCACCTTCAAGCCGTGCAAGGGTCTTGGTTAGAGCATCGCGAAGGTGCCGGATAGCTTCATCGGGATCGGAGGCTCTGGCCACAAGTTAGAGGCTGTTGTGAAAATACAAGACTACTAGTCTCACCGGTAGGCGTTGGGGCAGCAGACGCGGAATCTAGACACGTTTCAGTCAGTAACAGAGTCTATCATGGTTATATGTATACACACCTATCTTTCAAGTTCGACGCGGTCCGCTTGTTGAAGCTCGGTTCATTTTGGGCCAGAACTTCCTTCCAATTTCCAATGCCGCACTTCATGACGCCACGCAGTAAAGAGATGGTTTCCTCGTCGTTCCATTTCCGAAGGTTCTTTCGAGAACGTCCCCTTGTTTTGGGTGAAGGGGGTTCTTCACTCCCTTCAGCGGGCGGTGATTTCTTTTCGGGGAGACTCCGCTGCTTCTCTGACCCCCCCTTATCCGCCTTATCTACCTTGTCTTTTTTGGCAACAGGTTCAAGAGGACGGGGTCTTTCGGCAATAGGTGAATCCAAAATATCAGCGATTCTCCCCTCAACCCGCTCAGAAACTTGAATGTCGGGAGTAAAGCTCGTGGCGAGTACTGCTGGCTCTGGCTCAGGCTCGGGTTCTGGTTCGGGCTCGACATCGAATCTGTCTTGCGAGGGTTTGGTCAACAGCTGCGTAATCGAGCCAGCTTCAATAGGCGGAAGCAACGCAGCATTCGGCGGAGGTTCATTCAATCCGTTGAGAATCGCAAATGGTCCAAATGGCGGAGGTCTCTGCTCCTTCTGCGCCTGCGGCATCGGCAACTGCAGGTGCTCTCCGAAGGTTTCAGGCTGCGTATCCACGTCAACACCCACGCGCCGCCGTTTCCGCGACTGATGGCCGTCATCTGCAAACGAAGAATAAGGGAACCGCTCAAGGGCACGGAGGTTGACGAAAGCCGGCAAGATCGGTCGAGGAAGGGGCTGGGGCTCGGAGAGCGATTCCAAAGAGGCATTCTTGCCCACCAACAGGCGACTCGTGCTGCCATCAATCGCTAGGCTGTTCGCTTCATGGCTGCGCGAAGACAAGATCCCCGCCGCCGATGCGCCTGATTTCGAGATCGCACTCGCGTCCCGGATGCCGCTCGCGTTCGGTTCGAGGGTCAGAGGGATCCTGAAACTGCGGGATTGAACCGGTTCACGGAGGGGAGCGATCCGGAGGTGAGGGAGTTCGCGGATCAGGGATTCGTCGTAGTTGCGGGCGAATATGCCGTTGGGATCCATGGCCGGGAGATCAGACCACGTCGCCGGGACACGGGGAGGCACAGATCATGAAAGGTGGCTAGCGCTGTAGAAGCTTGAGGAAGAGTCAGAGCCATTCATCTTGTGCGGAAGCTCTCATTCTTGGGAATGTGTGGTGATAGGTAAGGAAAGTCCAGCTCATATCGGGGAAACCTACCTGTCATGTGCCATGAGAGCCTAGATCGCTGAATCAGCAGGTATAACGATCTACATAACTAGCTCACAAAGTATGCACATTCAAGGCCCCGTCAGACAGCTCGGCAGCTTTCAGCTTCAAAGGACCGTCCTGGTTACACTACGGAGTAGTTCCTGGAATATTTCTCTGCCAGAGTGTAACCTCTTTTCCAGTGATCAATCCAAAACTCACCCCTTGCCACTGATCGACACCCACAATCAAAAACAATGCTGCCAGCCACACTGTTCCCGACCTGGCCCCATATCGTCTTCGCGGTATTCGAGCCCATAAGCCTGTACGTGCCCAATCTTAGCCCCTAATAATAACCCGTACCCACGGCTGGTATCCATAATCTCAAATCCGAAATCCTTCCTGCCCCGGCAGAGTTTACCTGCATCGATAGAATACGACTCTTACTCATCGAAACCCAGGATCGTCGGCTGGTTGACCCCGATACTTGACCTGCAAGGATTCGTCTTCGACCAGATCCCCTCGTCATCCCCGGCGCCAAAGGAGCTGGATATCCACGCAACTTCATTCGCCCTCGCCTATCAGCTGGCGAATGCCTATGGGCTGCTGGCGATGCTCGGCGCGGGCGTGCTCTACGCCACCTCGGAGCCAAAGGTGCTGCGCAGTTACCTGATTGCCCTGGCTGTCGCTGATATAGGGCACGTCTACGTGACCTATCTTGCCATGGGACCGGAGGTCTTTTTTGATGTTGGTGGTTGGAATGCGCTTACTTGGGGCAATGTTGGGATTACCAGCTTCTTGTTTGTGAATCGACTTTTGTACCTCCTGGGTGTCTTTGGATATGCTCAAGAAGTCCCTGTTGCTGAGGAAAAGAAGCGGGCGTAATTACCCAAAGATCTAGCGCTTGCTCAACTTGGTTTGAGCCTGGACGTACTGTATGGTTCAGTTCAACCTGGACTTGGCGTAGTCTAGTTCGCTAAGGTACATGTGGGCAGTCTCATGGCTTTACAAACCATCAGACATCCCAACGCAATCATTTCGACATAAAAAAGCTACCCCCCAGAGAATAGATATTGTATTGCCGTCTCAGCAAGGCCAAATTTCCCCTAGAAGAAACCCCTTGCTATTTTAAACACGAGCGAGAAAATATACCGAAGCTGCATACTAGCCGTCCACGTCGTAGCCATAAATCCCATCGAATGTTATTGCGAGTATATGACCTCTCATTCAATTTGTATATACTGCTTCAGGTGCTCGTAGAGAAATTGGAGAGCGATCTCGCCGTTCTGTTGATATTCGTACAAGTGAGGGAATAGAAACGGAATTCCGGGTGCCGATCTATAGCAATCTCGATATCCTTGATAATTCGAGTTTGGGTCGAGAAGGTATAACATTTCGAGAGGATACACATCGTTCCGAGACAAGGCAGTTGTTCCGTTTGATGTATCAAGGAACGAGGATTCAGACACACTGTATTTGTAAAGCCCACTGAGAATAGCCGTCAGGGAATGGTAGTTTCGGTAACGTAATAAGTGCTATTAGCTGTTAGCTAGCCAATTCTCTCGAATTGTAAAGCAGATACATTGCTTCAATAATGCTGACCTCTAGAGAGTTCTGCAAATAGCCTATTGTTTCTGGGAGCGCCTTGCAACACTCCCATACCTCTATAGAGAGGAGATGCCACCGGTTCGCAAGGCGGTTAGCCACACTATGGTCAAAAGATCCCTCCTCAACCAGTGCGGTAAAATCTCGATTGTCTGAATTTGTCAGGCTGCTCGCAAGGTCCGTGGACGAATCCGAACCGTTGATATCTTCGAGAACCGAAAAGGTAATGCTAAAAGGTTTCGACCACTTCATCTCCGGAGCATGGAGATAGAACCGTTCGAATCTAAATCCAAGTACACCAAGCGCTCTGAGAATCAGTGCCAGGTTCGGCTGAAGCTCCTTGAAAAGGCGCTGAATTGGGCCGGCAAAAAACGCAAAACCGGGTGCCGGGCTGAGTAGTTCGAGTTCGAGGCCTGCATGTTGTAGAGCACTGATCACAGCACGGTGGGCAAAGGGGCTTTTAGTTCGGAGATGCTTTGGAGAGCACAATCAGTAGGCATCAAAACAACACAGCTGAGCTCTGGCAACTTACAGACTCGACTTGCGCATACCTCTCTCTCTGCTCTGGAAACGCGTGGAGATGATCCAATAGATGTGCATAAAAGCACGTATGCTGCTGCAAGAACCATTCCACCCGATCAGACGGATAACCCAGTGCATACCGAACCAGTTCTTCAAATGTTATGCGGTTAAAATGAAGATGGCTTTCGGCATCAATGGCCCTGGCGATCCCGGGAAGATCCGAGCCACCGTCGAGCCGAGCTGGTAGCCATCCCCATGAAGCCATGCGCGGAGCAGCTGGCTTGCTCAGGTAAAATATAGCGTCCACTTTTTGGACGTGCTCACCGTTAGCGTAGAAAGGCCTCTCTGCGGGATTGAGAAGCCCGGCAAGGAAGTCGTCAATTGTGGGAGCTGGTCGACTTTTAAGCGCCATGCGTGCAACCTGCTCGTCACGAAAGAGATCATATCGGATGACTCTTTTGATTACATCGACGTCGAAAGTCCACAGGGCAGCCGTTGCTTCGTCCTCCCACCATCGGTACATGATGTTAAACTGAGGCCGCTCCTCACTTGATCGAAAAACAGACGGGTAAAATGGCTGACCAAGCCAGTACGGTGCCGCGCCGGGCGTACTATCTGCGAACTGGTAGGCCATGAACTGGGACATCTTGTCCCGAGACGTGCAACCCGTGAATGTGTAGAAGTATGATATGTATGGACCCCCTGCACCGGTTACAGCCTTGTGATTTTTCAGCACCTGCGCAACACCGATATGACCATTATTGATCAGAAACATGATGCAGAAGGGGAACGAACGAAGTGAAAAAAGACCGCGATGGAAAGAAGATACCCTTTTGTCTTGGTGGTCCGGCCCTGTGCAACCGAAGGGCGAACGAGTTCGAGAATCCCGGAACCTTGCACCTAGGGTCGGTGCATTGCTATACTGTCGGACACAAGGATCTCAAAGAGGCATGCTTGGGCAGCACCCGAGCTATCTATTCCGCAGCGCTCAGCAACGAAGGATGAAAAAGCAACGCGGACGGGCCCAAAACGATTAAATGCAAGCGAGTCAAAGTTGATGACTAGGGAGGAACCAACATCAGTCAGTCCACGATACCTGAGACAGAAAAGGTAGTGGGCTCGGAAATAGGAACGGAGCTTGAAGCGGCCTTTTCTATCCTCGGCAAGGGTCGACAGAGAGAAATGGGAGCCGGCTGGATTGCAGCCAACCTCAGTGCTGGGGTGCATTAGATTGTCATGATTGCCTGCCATTCGTCGCCTATTATGTTGCTCTCTCTTGCTTTCCCGGTTCCATCTACAGAATAATGCTCGCCAATCCTTCAGTTCTGATTCTCGCCACGCTAAGCATGGGTCGCAGCTGGAACTACGACTCGCAATGGAGATAGCCGAAGCCTCCCTTCATCGGCAGGCGGGAGGCAGGTTCCTATGCTCGGTGGCGCATTTCTTCGCAGATTGGCAGAAGATCTGGTCCCAGTTCTCTGGGTCCCGCGGGTCAGGGCTAGATTGGGCCTCTTGGAGTCATCTGGACGCATGCCGGATATTACTTTTGAGTTTGAGCTCGTATGTCCGGAGCTGAAAGGGATGCAGGCGGGTACTAGACCAAGAATAAAGCAAAGAGCTCGAGCTAGTCAGCACTCATGCTCTCACACTAGGACGGGCCAGAAGGCCACTCAGTGGAACATGTTTGAGGCCAATCAGTCTTGCATCGGTTGACGCAAGGCAATGTTCCTACGCCCCTGAGGAGGCAGCCGTTAAGGCCAGAGGTTTATGTTTTGGATGGCAGTACCGCAGCCTGCATTGCAGACGCGAGGACGGACCACGGAGTAGTCGAGGAATTGCACGGATGATGAAATAATTCCCCACATGGGATAAAAAGCAATATGGAGGAACCCACTTCTCGTTCCCCTGTCTGTCGTTAGTCCCGGACAATGCATTTCAAGTTCTTCATGTACACCATCCGGAAATGGAGGCTAATCAGATTGACCTCAGAGAGTAACTGGCATCACCATTTCTCGGTCCATTTGACAATGAGACTGCCTGTCGAGAGTAGCGACATGTCTGCCCAACTGTAACAGATGATCTCACTTGGTGGCATGGAAAAGGAGAAGCGGTCAGGATCCCATAAATGAATGGCTGGGCAGCAACCATAGGGAGTAACTTATAGCCAAGGGGCCCGGCAAATTCCACCGGGATCAATGAACAACGCCTCATCGAGTCCTTTGTGGACACCACGCCTCAGGGGGGTATGATGTAAAGGGTGCTGGTTGTTAGCTCTGGCGGTGTGTGCCAGCTTTGTGTATGAGGTCGATCGATGGATACAAACTGGATGGCGGCAATGCGGAGTCCCACGTCGTACATCGCGAATTGATGGTTGGAACTCGGTGCCTGGCGAACTTGAATCTACTCCGATATGAGAAGGGAGCACTTATTACCTGGGCACCTGAGACCGGCACCTGTAGAGTAAGGCAAGTCTGCACAATGGCGTTTCAATACGGCAAGTATTATTGCCTAGGATCATCATCAAAGTCTGCAATCCTATTAGTAATAGTGACGAGGTGTTGATGTGATTTCGAAGGATGATCCATCCAAGCTGAGTCACAGGAGAGCCCGAAGCCCAGGAGCCTGGAGTGTAATAACCTATCTATACGGAGTAGATAGATAAACAAGCGTAAAGAATCACCCGAGGCTCTGAGTCCGCCAGTTCGGTGGACAAAATGGAGTACTCTGTAGTCGCTAGTAAAGACCGCTAGTCACAGCCCGGCACTGCAACTAATTTAGTGGCTGGTTACCTTCTACCGGGTACGAGATAGATACATCTATACCCCGTTGAGTGCCATTATTGTCAACCTAAAGCGTCAGATGGCGCAGTCCGTGGTCTGGTGATTGGGTTTGGATTGGTCGATCGAGTTGATTCGTAGCGAGTTACATAGTACGTATCCGTGAATCCATGCATCCAAGGACCAGGATGGATCCAGCGCGGCCTTTCCCGCAAAGTCTATATGGTTATCGGATTGTTCTCTTTTTCTTAGATCGAGCGATCCACAACGTCGAACCCATGTACCCGGATTGGGTAATTAGTGGCTAACCTTGGTTTGGGCGCAGGGTGTTACCACTGTGATCAATGCATTAGGCAGTAGGCAAGCCGTCAACGCAAAACGAACTTCATGCCTGTTGGTTGCCGTTAGGAGTGAGAGCAAACTCGAAAAACAAGCAACCTGAACTTATTAATATTCCCGGTCGATCCATTGAACCGACGTTTTTTTTAATGCTTCGGGAATTGTCAGACTCGCTCTAGATACCGCGTACGGTTGGCGCCAATCGCTGTACTGACCGGCCTCGAGGCAACGGCAATACATCAGCAAAGCGCCGATAGCTGATCAATGGAGCTGAGCATGGGTCCTAGCCGCTCTCGGTGTGTCGCTGACTCGCCTCCTGAGCATTTCCAAGTGGCGTACTCGGTAGGGCAGCCGGCATCGAAGCTGCAGTCGGGGTGACCGTTCCCACCTCCTTTTACTCCGTATCCAAGACATGTTTTACTCCAGGAATGCTGGTCGGCGATCGATGCCATGGAATGCGATCATTGGGCCATCGGGACTTAGCAGCTCAAGGCGTAAATGGGCGACAGTTGAGTGATCGAGACTTCCGTAGATTGCCTCTAAGATCTAGTCTTCTTGGCTTCTTGGTGGGGAAGGAGGGGTCAGGGGAACATTTCTCTATGAATGAAGCCATGGAAATGTTTACTGCATTAGCATATCAGATAGTTGCATAGCAAATACTTCGTACATAGGCAGAGAGAAAAGGAGATTGGAGATTGGACAGGGAGACTTGCTCAGGCCTTTGACGGCATGTTTCGCGGGATCACCACGCCGATCGGGTGTATCAAAAGATGGAGGGGGACTGGAGACGCAAAGGTGGGCAAGAAAGGTTCGACGGCTTCGCACTTGTTGCAGAGGCTGTGTGACGGGCAAGGCGATTCCAGAAGCAGGCTCATGGGGGTGCAGACGAGGTGGCTGCTGTGTCTGTGTCGCTTGACGACGAGGAAGGTGCGCTGGGCTCGCTGCCTTAAGGCCCAGGCCCGTCTACATCTGAACAGACTTGCATGTACGCACATATCCATGTTGGATGGCTTCTCACTTCTCTTGCAAGTTTTGCAGAACGGCGCTTGGGCCTTAGACGTCGAGTCTCAACTACCAAACCACTACAAGAGTGGCGTGCTTGCTTTCTTGCTTGCTGCGTGCCAGGCCCAGTGCATTGAAAGATACTAAGTCACCATGTTCATCAGCATTCAAGACCACCCTACTCCGCATAGCAGAATTGCGCTGGGAAATCACGAAGGGGCGCCAATCACAAGGTCAGTATCTTCTAGGTTCTCTGTTGGTTACGGGTTGATCTTCGGAGGAGAAGGAACCGTGGATTACTGACTCTTGTCCTTGCCCCTCTTGCCATGATGAGCCTGAAGCATCGGAAGTCTGCTGATTTGAGTTTGCCAACGCCGCCATCCCGGGGCGTGATAGTCCCTGCGAACACTCATCACCAGCATTTCACTCTTAGCGTTGATCAGCTCCCCAAGACTTTAACGCATATAGGCAGGCCGATCCTGTGTTTAAATCAGACGTGTCGATTGAAATACCTGCGTCTAGGACAGATTGGTTGGTGCACTTTCACCTTGCCCCTCAACCGGTACACTTTCCTAGGATACGAACTATCTGTTATCGGAGATCAAAGCCGATCCTAACAGAACACATCCATGTTCCCGGGTTTCCCAAGACCAAACACAGTCTTGTTCGTGACCGTTAGGCACCGCAGGCCTGGCGCAGGGACGGAGGATTATACCTGTCAGAAACAAAACTCCGACGGAACGGCCGTCTTTCCCAGCCACGGCTCGCAAAGATGGGCGCTCACAAGTCGACTCATCCAATTTCAATCAATCCCTTTCATGTGGATGTATCATCTTGATCGAGGTGGTCCCAGGTCCTGGTCACTTTGGGATTAGGGCAAATTAGTTGAGACTTGCGTTGGAGAGTACTCGCGCTCAGTCCTCCATGTTTACGCGCGGGGATGGATCCGTATGCGCGGAACAGGGTACTCACAGGGTGATATACGCTAAAGCTATGCGTTTGTCTTCGTCTAGCACTCTAGTCCTATTGTTTTCTTTAAGAGACATGGCTCCGGGACTTGGCTCATCCATGGTACTGGGTGAAGAGGCCTAAGCCACTGCATTGACACTCGCATAACCCGACGTGTTTCGCTCCTACTTGTAAAGAGAAGCATTCGTATCCCTGCGAGCCACGCCGCTCAGGGCAAGGCCCACAGCCAAATTTGCGCCGGATAATGTTTCCTGGTCACTATTCGTACTGAAAAAAGTACAAAAAATCGGTAAACAAAACAGACATTGAAGCACGGCATATCTTCCACTGAGGTCAGAGACTCACGTTTTGTCTACGCTACATCTGAGCCTTTGAGGAAGTTCATGAAGTCAAAGCTATCAGTCCAGACGACGGAGTGGCTGCGGCTCAGGATCTACGTGTCAACTCTGTTTTTTATTAGTATTATCAGTAGTATGCGCAACGGGATCATGTTCCACCACGGCTAACAAGACGATCCCCAACTTCGGCGGTCTGGCCATCCTTCGGACACATTTTCCAGACCACAATCGCACGATCCATACCTTTGTGGCTGGGTAACGTTGGCATTCGGTACACAAGCTGTGACTCTAAGGTTGGGGCGAAAACAATGATAGAGTGCTACATAAGAAAAGTGACTTGACATCACGGGGTGGGATGGGATGGATCTACAGAAAGCAAAGTCGTCGGGGCTGAAAGGACTATGAATTGGTAGACTTCATTGGTATCATCAAAATCAAAAGGGAAGAAAAAGGACACCTTGGTGTAGTTATGGTTTTGCTCTCGAGTAACGATGCAGCTACAGAGAGACATCAGGCAAGCTTTTGTGACAACTTTTGTTCATTCATAATAGCGGGCGTCATACAGTCCACAAAGCAAGACAAGAAGCTGTCTCCCTCGGCGGGTTGGCTTGTTCTTACAATATAGAAGCCATTTAGTTGCCTGTAGCCTCGATCACTTACCGGACCACGTTTACTGGGCAATGGCGTAGGCGCGGCGGCGGTCACGCTCTTCAGCGATGGAGAGCTGCATATTGAGTTAGCGAATGGTTCTAGAACATACAGCGGACATCTGAAGCGTACCTTGACACCCTTGCCCTTCGGAAGAGAGATCCAGGGCTTGTCCTGGCCAATGACGAAGACGTTGCTCTCACGGGTGGCGAAGGTGTTGTCAATGGCATCCTTGACGTGGACGATGTTGAAACCACCATCGTGACGCTCACGGTGGGTGACGACACCAACACGACCCATGTTACGACCACCAGTAACCATGCAGACAACACCAGTGTCGAAGCGAGCGAAGTCAGAGATCTTTCCAGTGGCAATGTCGACCTTGACGGTGTCGTTGACCTTGATGGCAGGGTCGGGGTAGCGGATGCTATAAAATAAATTAGCACATAATGTCCTTCCGGTCGAAGCCCTTACGTGTCCCAGAAAGGATGCTTCGCATTCGGGAAAGTTCTCGTGTCCTCCGCCGATCAACCAAAGCTTGGTCCAACGACTGAATGACGCGGAACTTGTGGAGCATGCACTCACGTTCGCGCATCGTGCGTAACCAAGAATGGGATCCCGCCCTTGCCGAGCTGCACCTTCTTGACCTTGCAGAGCTTGTACTCGGCCTCCTCGGCCTGGATGCGGTGGACGGTGAAGCGGCCCTTGGTGTCGTAGATGAGACGGAAGTTCTCGCCGGTCTTCTCAATGCCGATGACGTCCATGAAACCGGCAGGGTAGGTAGGGTCGGTGCGGACCTTGCCGTCAACCTGGATAAGACGCTGCATCATGATGGCCTTGGTCTCGCGGCCGTTAAGAGCGTACTTAAGACTAAAAATCAGACCCAAAGTCAGTTCCCGTTGTAATCGCAGAAATCGCAGCAAGGCGGACTTTATGGTATTCGTACCGGTTGCGGATGAAGACAATCAGGGGCAGGCAGTCCCGGAGCTTGTGAGGACCGGGGGAGGCCTTGGGAGCATAGGTTCCGGACATCTTGTCCAGGAGCCAGTGCGAGGGCGCACTGAGGCGCTTTTGGTGCTTCTTACTATAGAACCACAGCAGTTAGTCACAAGTAACACATTCGATCCGGTCACCAAACGACAGATTAGGTCGCAAGTCGATTCACGTTCAAAAGTGTCGTGGTGACGCGAAAATCAAGGGCAGTGGCGTGGAAAACGTACGGTCCGCGAGGCATCTTGACTGCTTTGTCGACTTGAACACGTAAGTTGTCGTAAGTGTCGCAAGGAAAGAAGCCTTGTTGAACAGGGACTCAAATCTTTGATATGCGGCCCACTCACAAATTTCGCTTAGCGGGCTCGTGACCATCGGCGTTGTGGGATCAAGCCCTAACGCTAGACCCAAACCACCCCCACTGGCCTATCCCGAATTAGGATTAACCTTCTTTTGCGACCAGGGGATATATACTCCTGGAGAAGAAGCCTAGACTCTGGGGCCAAGTCTTGGAGTAGTAAAACGAAACTGAAATGATGTCTAACGCTTATTCATTGGCTACTCAGCTCTACTGCTCTAAATGTATCCCTTGATAATTGCAACCTCGGCGTTCAGTATCGAAGATCCAGCAGCTCCGAGAACGGTGTTGTGTGAGAGAGCGGCGAATCGGATATCGAAGTAACCACCCTGGTTACCTTCGCGTACTCGTCCCACGCTGACCGTGTATCCTTTGTTGATGTCTCGGTCGAGTCTGGGTTGCGGCCTGTCGGGCTCGTCAAACACCTTGATAGCCTCGGCCGGGGCAGATGGGCACCCAAGCTTCTGCGCTTCTGACTGGTAATCCCTCATGGCTTGCACCACTTGTTCAGCGCTGGGTGCTGGGCGGTTCTTGAAGCGCAGAGAAACGAACGCCATGTGACCATCAGTGACACCGACTCTTGTGCAAGTGGCTCCAATCCGTAGTCCTTGTTGCTCTTCAAAAGCGGTGGCGTCCGATGACAGGGAACCAAGGATCTTCTGCGCCTCGTTCTCAAGTTTGTCCTCCTCACCGCTAATGAACGGAATAACATTGTCCACAATGTCCATGCTGGGAACGCCGGGGTAGCCAGCTCCAGACACGGCTTGCTCGGTAAACACTTCCACCTCCTCGACGGGTCCGAACTTAGTCTGGAGCGCCGCAAACGGGATGACAATTCCGATGACAGCGCAGTTGGAATTGCAAACCAAGAAACCCTTGTTTAGGCCGAAGTGCTTCCGCTGATGAGGAATGAGGTCGAGGTGATTAGGATTAACGGTAGGGACGATGAGAGGAACGGCGGGGTGTTTACGATAGTTCTTAGCGTTTGAGAAGACAGGAATGTCGGCCTTGATGAATTCCATCTCTGTTCCCGAGCATTGTCAGCATAGACATACACAGCAAAATTTGGGGAGCCACCTACCGAGGTCACCAGCAACATCGCTATTCAGACCAGAGAACACGAGATCGCAGTCACTGAACTTCTCTGCCTTGCAATCCCGCAAGACGAGATTGCTCAGCTTTTCGGACATTGGCATGCTTTGCTTCCATCGTACTGCGTCCTTGTATTTCTTCCCCGCAGACCGCTCCGAGGCACCAATGGCATGTAGTTCAAGGAAGGGATGTTCTGCAAGCAAAAGAATAAACCTCTGGCCTACTGATCCAGTGGCACCAAGAACACCTATTGCGTATGAGCAAGTCGAATGTGGATATACACTGGGAATTTGACCATACCGCACTTCTTCTTAGGGAACGACGTCATGTTGGTCAGTAGTTTGAAAAGTCGGAGCGGAGCGGAGCTAACATGTCCAAATAGTCAGTCTTTTATTCAATTCCCAACGCCTGCAAGAAATCAATGGTGAGACGTTGCTGTGGCGCGCAAAGGGCATAGACAGTATGAGGCAACCCTTCAAGACGAGCCCCCGCAGTTATAGCATTTGGGAACGATCATGCACCGAGCAGGAAGAACGTAGCAGCAAAGTTAGAGATTCACAAGCGGAAGGACAAGTCCCAATACACTTACCACCAAATTGAGAATTGAATCGTTGAAGCGTTGAAGAGGGTCGATTATTGTGGCAACTCAGAAAGATGGAGCGATATCGCTCTGGGCACTCGGGAGTCATCCTGCCCCGCGATGAGTCAGCGCTCTTCAGGGCCTGGGGCGCTCTAATTGGTTTATCTTGACTGAACAGTTACCCCACCTTTCCGGAGTTATCATGCTTCGCCGAATCCCCAGGAGCACAGTCAAGGATTGAACGCAATTCTTTCTTCTATATACTCTGGGTAACAAAGGATCTCTACTTGTCTTAGGGGTCAAATATTTTCCCTGGGTTCAGCAGCCAGTGAGGATCGAAAGCCCTCTTTATGTTGCGCATAACCCCAATTGTATTTGGACCGAGCTCCTTCTTGAGAGATGACTTTTTGCCTAACCCAACGCCATGTTCGCCCTGTAGTCAAGTCAGTATTAGGGCGTTCAAGATATAGGAGCTGAGCTGGCTACCGTGCAAGAGCCCTCCATGTCCAGCGCGCGGTCCACCATGTCGTACACCACCTTCTCCACGCGCTGCCTCTCATCGGCATTGTTGGGATCGTACATTATGCTGGAGTGGAAGTTTCCGTCTCCAATGTGACCCAGGATGCTAGCAAATATCCCGAGGTCGTCGAGCTCTTTCTTAGATGTTTCTGGCGCTGTTGTTAGTAAGCTTCAAGAAGGGTTTCGCTGCCAACATACCAATAATATCGGGCAGCCTTGAGATTGGGACGGCGACGTCGGTAGACCACACTTCGGAGCCTTCTTTCCGCAGAGCCATCATACTCCAGAGGGACTGCTTTCTCGCTGACCACAAGTCGTGCGCTTCTGTTTCGTTCTTCGCGAAATCAAAGCCCTCAGCATTGTTGCTTTTAGCCAAGGTTCTCGTCAAATTGATGCTGTCAGCAACGCCAGCCTTTGTCCCAGAGAATTTGAAGAAGAGCGTTGGTAGCGTCTTCCAAGTCCTTCCCGTGCCGCCGGCCTTGTTGATAACGTCCATTTGGACATCATCGAGAATCTCCATGCACTGAACTGGAATTCCCTTTCTTATGAGCTGCATAGCAGTAGATGCAGCATCACGGATTGTGGGGAAGGAGACAACACCTACTCGAGTTTCCTCCGGAATGGGGGCCAGCTTGAGGGTAGCTTCAGTAACAATGCCCAGTGTTCCCTCGGATCCCACAAACAAGCCCGTCAAGTTGTATCCGGCTGATGTCTTCCGAGGACGTCTTCTGGTCTTCATGACGCTCCCGTCTGCTAGAACAACTGTGAGGTTGATCACCCAGTCCTTCATGGTACCGTACCGCACAGCATTTGTACCACTGCAGTTTGTTCCAATCATGCCGCCTATCATAGCAGATGGACCCGGATCAACAGGAAAAAAGAGACCAGTATCTTTGATCTTCTCATTCAGATCCATCCACTGGATAGAGGGTTGTACCACAACGTCCATGTCTGCTTCATGTAGATCGAGTATCTTGTCCATGTGTGCAAAGTCAATTGTCAGGCCGCCGTGGGGAGCCGAGAAATTTGCTTCCAGGCTCGAACCACCGGAGTACGGGACCATTGGCATCTTGTATTTGTTGCAGACCCTTGCGATTTCCGAAACATCTTCAGTACTCGATGGGTAAGCTATGGCAACTGGTAAGCGATCCGCGTTAATGCTTGACCACTCCGAGAAGCCATGTCGCTGTAGCTCGTCTTCATCTGTACTGATCGTATCCTCCCCCAATTTAGCCTGGAGCTCAGCGATAGCCTAATCCACGGAAGCAAATATTAGCGACATTGAACAATAACCGTACAAATTGCCTCTTACCCTTTCAAAATCCTTTGCACTCCCATATTGTGGGACGCCGGTACCCTTGGGCTCCAGGAATTGATCTAAACTTCCCAACCCATAGCCAATTCCAGCCGTTAAGGAAGCGATGAGGGCCGTCCGTCCCAATGACCACGAGTTTGACGGGTCCCCGCTAGATGAGTCAGAGCATGGGTTGTCGCTCTTTCTTCCAGTCCTGTCACCTCTCGAAGCAGAGCTATTCAGCCTGATGCTGCTTGAGAATGGGGTGGATCGAGAACCTGGAGTCCGACTGAGGATGCGGGGATTTGCGGGGAAACCCCGAGGTAGGAGAGCCGAGGCTCGCATTGCTTTCGAGGAAAAACTGGTGATTGAAAGCGAGGGAGAGGTGAAAAGCTATACCACAGGTAGTAGTATATAGAGAGGAACTACAGTCTGCCTCGTAGAATTTATCAATCCTTTCCGGAGGTTAACAACATTATGATTGTCAGCCACGCAAGGAGACTCTCCATCGGCAATGCACAGCGACTACCTAACGGAAATCAGCCGAGTGGAGGAAACAGTGATGGCGAATGATAGTCTAGGATGGCGACAATGCCTGCCATTCTCGCTGCCCAGTAGTAGTAGTGCGTCCCCCACGCTAAGCCAATTTCTCGATGCGCAAAGTCGATAGTATGCGCTTATTGGAGTACTTCATGGGTTCCAGCCTCCAAGAGTGGTGGTAATTTGGGTGCAGTCGGAGTGAGCTCCGAGTGCGGAATGATCGGGCCTTCCCCACGGTATGTTTCATTCAGAGTCACAAATACAGTGAAGCCAAGTGTTGGGTAGTTAGTAATAAGGCAAAGTGTACATTGATTTCCATGGCGTAGCTTTGTTGCTTGCAGTCTCTAGGAGCCACGAGGTATATATCTCTGTTGGTGGACAGTCTTTTAAGTGTGACTCCGGTGCTATATGCGTACTCATGTAGGACCTGAAGAGCTTGAATGCTCCTATGCCTGTACCAGCTATCAATATATCAAGGTTAATATGGTATCTCTTTAGCCATGTGTTTTGGAAATGCGATAAGTACGGAGGAGAACCTGGCCAAGCGCTGGCCCGAGACCCGTTGATGGGGCAACCAGCGGCAGAGTTCGCTCTCATCAACAACCACCCTCTGACTTCGGACGTGGACTCAGCGACAACGTCAGCAGCGTAAGAGGCTGGCTCGGCAAGGTATATAATTCTCTACGAGGGCTGACCTATGGCCACCATGCCCGACACACTTTTTCTCTTGGGCCGTGAGGTGGAACGGTTGGTCAACGCGCCTTATGCGCCGTCACTCCAGGTGAACCCCACTATCAAACGGGCCCGGGGTCGATTGAATCTATTATTTGCTGATGCAAGAAACGAGTTAGGATCTATACAGATTGACGCAGCAGGCCCCATCTACCGTCGTCAATTCCTGGGTATCCCAAAAGCCCTGCCACGTCGCGGCTGTCGTTGATGTCCTTGTTGATGGTCTTTCACGCTCTTGCTCAGCCCTGCCCTTGCTTACGAGTTTCGGTAAGTCTATGTAAGAATGCTCACAAATATGCAGCCGGATTGACAGGACCTTCATATAGCACGGGCACAAGAGTTCCGGGATAGTCTGCTTCGACGATATCCGCATCTTCTTAATGAGTTTATCCAGCAAGCCATTGAGGGCAACGGAGAGGACGTGAGTGACATGCAATAGAACCCAACCTAAGTCATGCCTACATGACTTGGCGTTTGATCAAGGCTGATATATCAGGCCTACAGTACCTTCCAGTATGCCTTTCACTCCTCTCATCACCCTTTCATTACGATGTCATCCCGCCCGCCAACCTTGCTGTATTTGTTACGCAAATGATTGAGAACATGAGGGCAAACCCATGCGTGGAGACTGTTCGACCACTGTATCAAGTTTCCAGTTGTCTCCAAGCTACAGGGACTCTATGCGAACTTCCGCAGGAAGTAATGTTATGCTTCCAGACAGAGCTCACCAATACACTTCGGAACGTGGAGGACCACTTGGGCAATCTGCTGTGCCTCGCAACTTTTGCTAGGCTGGTATCGTCTCAGCACGGAAGTAGTGAAGCGGTGGGCACTATCGGTATCCAGCCGTGGTTGCAGAATATGCGACATTTTTTCGGTCCCAAGCGAGGCCTGAAAACACTGGACCTTGTTGTTTTGCGAGTAATCCTCGCTTGTTCCTCTAACTGCGGTAACCTTACAATTTCAGAGTCAGCGGAGAGCATACGTCTAGCGATTAGTATATGCGATAGTGTTGACAAGGCACAGCGGGAGCGTTGGATCGAAGGAAACGCCATCAAACTCGCCAAACTCATTGAGAAGATCACTCGGGACAATATCAATCCCGGTGTTCAGGTATTGGTGAGGCGACAAGCTATATGCTACACGATTGCTTTCAAAACAACAACTGACCTTGTTAGGGGATATCATTTCTCGTCTCTCTCGTACCCGCTACGTCGTTATCCCCGGATTTGACAAGGCTCTCATTGGAGTATCTGGTATCAGAGGACGCTACCGCTGTTCTGGAGGCTCTCCCTGCTCTTGTTATATCCCGATTGGTGAGGGCACATGCTGTGAGTTTCTAGGGTCCAGTACACGAACGTTGAGGCTAAGAATCTACAGGATTGTTCAGCACAGTCTGCGATAGACAAGGGGCTACAGTATGCCATATCCTCAGTATCTTCAAAAACAACAGACATTGCGAGCTTGGCCAAGCTACAGATCTCCAAACTGGTGCTGCAAGGCTTGCGATCTTCTAAGTTGCAAGCTGCGGCTCTGGTGCTCGAGCAATTTTACAATGTCATGAATACTCTTATGGAGACATTCCCTAGGCAGCCCTCTGGCATAGAATGTGCTGGCGCTGTTGTCTGCTACTCGTCGGCTCTGAGGCTTGAAAATGATCTACTTTCTGATATGCTCGCCTTCTGGGCTGAAACAACTTCCCCCCAAAGCACGCGAGATTCTTCTTCAAGCCCATTCGGGACTACCCTGATAATGAACCTTTTGGATAAGAGTAAGCTGATGCTGTCCGAGTCCGAATGTATAGCAGCAAAGAACAAACCTCTAGAATCACGGACTGCAATCTCATTTCTCAAAACGCAGCAAGTGGCCGTTACCCCGAGAATTGACTGGAGGAACGGCATGAGAGATGTTATGATGGCAAATTCTCGCATGCTAAACGACAGCATCATGAAAAAAGTCGAAGATATTTGCTCTGATCTAGAAAGGCGCTGTGGCAGCATTGAAGCTCCCCTTCGAGTTGCTGAAGAAGAACGCACAAAGTACTACCTGGAAGCGGAACACTTGAAAGAGCAAAACTGCGAACGAGAGTCTCAGCTACACCAGGCGACAAGCACAATTGCAGACCTCCGAGAGGAAATATCTCGCTTGGCAGGACAGGCCAATTCAGCCACTGGCCGCGTCAACGAACTGTCTGCGAATCTGACGCAAGCACGGCAGGAGCTCGTAGAGCTACAGCGCACATCGCAGGATACCTTATGCACAGAGAAAGAACTGTTCAGGACCAGGGAGCTAGACATCATTGCATCCTTGGCAGAAAGAGAGGAGCGTCTAGATGAACTCCAGGAACAGATAAAATGCCAAGGAGAAGTGAATGAAGATTTAAGGGCAAAGTTGACCGCTGCTTCGCATGATAAAGAGTCCATTGCGGAGGAAATGACCGCAGTGAGGGATAAAGTTTCAACCCTACAAAGAGAACTAGAAGAGAGCATGGTGTCAATTGCTCAGAAAGATAAGATGATCAAACAAACGATCAGTGAGAAGGAAAATGCGGATGCTTCGATCAAAGATTTACACGGCAAGGTATGTGGCCAACGTTAGTCTGAATTGTGAAAATGCTGAGCGTATATACAGTTGCATGTGGAATCATCCAAAACCGAGAGCCTTAGTGCTGCTCTCCGTGACGCCACAGAAAGGTCCAAGTCAGATCTGGAGGAGCTAAGACAACAATCCGAGACAGAAGCTTTGAGGATGGCTGAAGAGGTAGAATCCCCCAAATCGCCAAACCCGAGTTTTCGTATCACTGACAGTTCCAGGCTGTGGAACGAAAGGCAGAGATTGATTCTCTGCAACGAATAATACATGAAGTAAGATCTGATGCTACGAAAGAGCTACAGACAAAAGAGAAGCGTATCCAGCATTTAGAGAGAAAAGTAGGTGGAGAAGAACGCCCCCTAGTTTTCTCCTGATCTAACGAATGTGTAGGTGGAGCATCTGCGAGGAGAGCGAGCTGCTAAAGCGCGCGAATTTTCGGAAGCGCAGCAACACATCAGCCGGCTAATGGGTGTTATGGGTTTCAAGCCCCCTGCGCCCCCAGATCGTCTACTCTCGAGCAAACAGCGTTCTCGGCCCTCGTCGGAACAACCGCAGGCGGCCACAATTCAAACACAGACCGACTATGGGGCGGCAACTTTTGAAAGCCGCGAGGAAGAGCTTCTAACTACGTCAAGCGAATTTGCTACACCTCGGCCAGGTCGTCGTAGCCCTAAACGATCTCGCCACAACGCCTTCCCTTCTGCTCAGCCATCACCTCCTAGGTCCCAAGAGAGCAGCAAGAAACCTCGAGAGTCAGTCTTACGCAGCAGCCGTAAGAGACCCCAAGAGCGAACGCCGCTTGGTGAGGCCGATCAGAACACCCAAAACTCACAGGGCACCGAGTTGGTAGAATACAGTGAAAGAGAGAGTTTCCAGGACAGTCAGTCTAACCGCCCAGACCCAAACCATCTCGACGACATCGACTTGGACTTGGACCTGGAGTTCTCTAAAGATTTTGTTTTCACCAGCACGTCTATGTCTGAGCTCAATGGACATGCGCGCACCTAGGGGCTATAAAAGTTGCGTGCGATTTATCTTAACTAGGGGCCTTTACACAGCTTGTTGACAGTATATATGGTTATTTAATTACCTTACGCGCAAAGAAGCCTGAAAGAATGGATTCTCTAAACGGGAAACTACAATAACTGGCCCGGACTTGCTGGGCGTCTCTATGATTGCAGTAGCTCTCCAGCATCCAATCTCAAGCTGGAGAATTCGATTGTCTTATGTCAATGCCTGAGCCCTGTCAAATATTGCTTTTGCTCATCGGGTGCCTGCAGGAATCCCCTCACGAGCGCAACACAAAAAGTGAGACTTTCCTCTTGGTCTGAACAGAGACAATTCACTCCCCACCCACTTCACCTCCCTCAACTTGATCCCATTCACCCTCCTGCCATTCTCTTAGGAGACATACCACAGACAGCGAAGATGCTAGCAAGATGTTAGAGGTGAAAGCCATCTGAGCGATCTAACTTGGTGTTATTCAGCTTGCTCATCTTCGACCGGAGCGCGATCTGTTTGAACCCTTTCCTCCTACAACAATCAAGTGACAAAATTCCACCAAGGGTCTGAAATTGCTCTGTGTTTGTTCTCCCATTTCTCCATCATACCCGCTGTATGAACCGAATCATTTACTAATATTCGATGCCAATCCTTCAGTCCCTCGTACATGGCCCGAACTATCCACAACCCGCAGCAGCCCTACAAGTCAATGATGCCTCCACATAGGAGCCGCCATAATCCTCCACCACAGCCCTCGCGTCAGCAGCTAATAATACCGCCATGGAAAACGTGGGAGTCGGTTGCTCTTAACCTTACAAACGTCCCCGCAGAGGCGACCACAGAGGATCTTTGGAACGCTTTCAAGGACAAGGGCAACGTACACTCCATTGACATTTGGGAAGATGCTAGCGGAAAGAGGAACCAAAAAGCGAAAATACGCTTCAGGTGAACTTTCCCCCGCGACATTCTTCAAGCCCCTAACTTTTAGCAGGCCTCCCCCGGAGACCGATTTTTGGAAGAGCGGATCGATGCCCATCACGCTCGATAGCGGAAAGGTTTATATATACATGAGCCTTGACACACAACCTCAGGAGTGGAAAGTTCCTAGCCCGGTCCGAAAGGGGATCAGTTTCCCAGCAGAATTCGTATGTCATGGTCTAGAATCTTTCACGCGTGGTGTAATGTGTTCTAACAGCGTCTATTGTCTAGAAAATCCCAATCTCATCGATGGACATCGGTTTCTTGGTGGACGAGACTACTATGGTGCCAATGCGCACTGTGGGGTCAGTAACAGCGGGAAATGCTTCCCTGGTGTTGAACTTAAGGCGAAAAGAATTACTCGTATACTTCGAGCTTAGTGTGTTGAACACGCCGGTTCCATATGGATATCGCCTCAAAATCCCATTTTCCCAGCTCGACAGGTTCTTTCAAGTCAAAAATCTCAAGACTCGAGGTGTCTCTCACTTCACTTTCCTTGAATCTCCGGCGATATATCACCGTCGGATCAGGCAGACGGAAAACACCTTTACCGATGAGACATCATGGCGAGAGACGGATGCTTGGTTTAGACAGGCTCATATTGTTCACAACCCACGGGAGCTGGCTAATCTCCCTGTCAGCTTGCGTAAAACAAAGCCGCTGATCGACATTGGTGAGTTGTTGATACTGGGTTATCACCCATTGGGCTCGCAATGTTAACATTTCCCAGGTCGTTGGAACGCATTTCGGATAAACTATCCCCAAAATTGCAATGATGGAGACAAATTCGACTTCTTCTGTGGCATTCTAGGTGATTACAACATTATTGTTGAGGAGACCGATCGCTTCACCTTACGTGACGCCACCAAAGACCAGCCTACACCGATCTGGGAGTGCATTGATCTTGATATCAAGGCTTCCGGCACTGCGTCCACATCCCTCCATGACCTATTTAATACAAACCACGTCCATTTGCCTTTCGCTGTCCGCTATCTGTTGGAAGTGTGCATAAGTCAGGGGTTTCTTTCCGAATTCACCATGACGCGTGAGTTTGCCTTGAACTTGGCTGGACTAGAAGAGGTTCAGGCAAGAAAGCTTCTAGAACATGTTGCTCTTCAAAAGAAAACGTACTACAATCCGATGGAAATCTTTGACATCAAGTTTGTCAGGGGGATGCCGGTGGGCAAGATACCATCCTACTGCTGCCAAATGCGTTCTGCGAGAATCACCCCAAGCACGGTTTACTTCAACGTGCCTTCTGTAGACATATCCAATCGTGTCATCCGACATCACATCAATCTCGCTGATAATTTCCTTCGAGTCAGATTTACAGACGAGAAGTACATGGGTCGTATCAACTCCACTGCTGACAATACTATGGATGAGGTATTTACCCGCATCAAAAGAGCGTTGGCGAACGGTATCACCATTGGGAGCACACGTTACGAGTTTCTCGCATTTGGGAACTCCCAGTTTCGTGAGCATGGAGCATACTTCTTTGCCCCCAAAAACGGTGTCACTGCTGCTAGTATCCGCGCCTGGATGGGACAGTTCAGTCACATCAGAAATATCGCTAAGCACGCCGCCAGGCTGGGACAGTGTTTCTCTACCACCCGAGCCATCTCCGGCTGCACCGCACATGTCAGGAAGATTGACGACATTGAAAGGAACGGCTACACGTTCTCAGATGGCGTCGGTAAGATATCCAAATTCCTTGCGCAGATGGCGGCGTCAGAGCTCAAAATCAAAACACCTGACAAAAAGCCCCCCTCTGCTTATCAATTTCGTCTTGGGGGATGCAAGGGGATGCTCGTCATCTCTCCGGATGCCCATCGTCAGGAGGTGCATATCCGAAAGAGCCAGTACAAGTTTGCGGCACTTCACCAAGGGCTGGAGATTATCCGCTGGTCCCAGTTCACCGTCGCAACTCTCAATAGACAATTGATCCTCGTGCTTTCCACGCTGGGGGTTACTGACGAAGCGTTTCATCTGAAACTCAAAACGATGTTGAGAGGCTTGGATGAAGCAATGGAAAGTGACCCAAAGGCGGTTTATCTGCTCAGGAAATATGTGGATCCGAATGCAGTCACCTTAATCGTTAGCCAGATGATTCTTGACGGCTTCAGAAGGTCAAACGAACCGTTCGTTACCTCGATATTGAACTTATGGAGGGTATGGCATCT
Source organism: Aspergillus incahuasiensis (assembly GCA_003719405.1). Lineage (NCBI taxonomy): Eukaryota > Fungi > Ascomycota > Eurotiomycetes > Eurotiales > Aspergillaceae > Aspergillus > Aspergillus incahuasiensis. The sequence goes on along the minus strand of RHLP01000202.1, from coordinate 11,726 downwards.
CAAGAATCTAAAAGAGAAGGCAAGGATAGCCATTGATAAAGGCGCATGCCTCTTGGGCTGTATGGACGAAACCGCGACTCTGAAAGGATGCTTTTATGATCGAATTCCAAAGAGAGATGCTCCCATCGAGGAGAAAGTTGCAGCACTGCCTGAGATATTCATTCAGGTATACATGAACGACAAATACGAGATTATTGAAGGGCTGTGCATCCTGGCCCGCAATCCTTCTCTTCATCCCGGCGACATTCGCGTTGTTAGGGCTGTCAATACTCCAAATCTGCACTATCTCAAGGACGTAGTGGTCCTACCACAGACCGGGGACCGTGACGTTGCAAGCATGTGCTCCGGTGGTGACCTTGATGGAGACGATTACGTTATAATCTGGGATGAAGATCTGCTACCGGACGATTGGTTTCATGAGCCCATGAAGTACGATAGCGAGAAAGCTCATGACCTTGATCATGATGTCACTGTCAACGAGATCACATCGTTCTTTGTTACTTACATGAAGAACGACTGTCTTCCTACAATTGCCCACGCACATCTTGCATTGGCAGACTACCTTGATCGTGGCGTCAACGAACCACGATGTATACGGCTCGCCCAACTTCACTCGAATGCGGTCGACTACAACAAGACAGGCAATCCAGCTGTGATGACCCGAGCTCTACGACCTCGTAAATGGCCTCACTTTATGGAGAAGTTCTTCAAGCCTGAACACACCCAGTATCGTTCGGAGAAAATCCTTGGCCAGCTATACGACGCCGTGGAACGGGTTGACTTCGTTCCCAACCTCGAGATGGAATTTGACAAGCGAATTCTAGATTGCGCTATCGAAGTGACTGATGACTTATACGACTTTGCCAGAAGCCTCAAAAATGATTACGATACTGCTATCCGCCGGATCATGGCACAACATGAGATCAAGACGGAGTTCGAGGTGTGGTCAACGTTTGTGCTTAACCACGTCAAGCTAGGCAGCGACTACAAGTATCACAAAGACATCGGGGACGTATCTCAAGCACTCCATGATAGTTACAAAAAACGAGCTTTTGACAAAGTTGGCGGTCGAACCTTCGACGCCCTCGCTCCCCTCGTAGTCGCCATGTATCGGATCACTCACGAGGAAATGGCTGCAGCCTTAGCAAAGCACCGCGAGGAAAACCAGGAAGGGCTAACTGCTCCAAAGATCGAGCAGCTGCCTTTGATTAGCTTTCCCTGGATATTCTTCAAAGTTCTTGGTCAGATTGCGGTTGGCCACTATGAGCATCCAGATTCTGCTAATACTCTTTCGACGGACAAGTACCTCAATCAATCCGTCGGGCACAAGATTGGCGAAGCCGAGCTCCACGCATCCTCCAAGAAGGGCGATACAGCCAAAGAGACCTCCCAGGCACTTGATGCTCCTCAAATTCAGCAAGACGACGATCCATTCGGTCTCGGTTTACCCGATAAGGCTGGCGCTACAACCCATGTGCCTCCAAATGAATACAACGTCGAATCACTAGAGCGGCTTCTCGATTTTGGACCGCTAAATGCCCCGAGTACCCCTACCTCATCGGTGATAGTTCCCTCTGGTTCGGTCTTGGAAGGCACTCTGCTAGATTTCGACCGTGACCCTGCTGAGGGCGGATGGGAAGCTAGCCCTAAGAAAGTCACAACTAATCTAATGGATAACGAGCCTGCGCGGCAGCCCAACGGCAAGCCAGTCGACGCTGGCTTGGGAGGAAACCAGCCAGTACTAGAGGCGGGCGACAAGCATAATGCCTTCCAGCTGAGCCAGTTGATAGACGATACTGAACCGCGCCTGAGAGATAATAACAGACCAAATGGCAAATGTAGCTTAGTGGTTGAGCTGGTAGAACAGGAGTCTGATGGAGGCGATGATCCCCTGGGTCTTGATAAGCTGAACGAGCTAGCCGGTCTCTAAGATGATTTGTTTCCATAACTACTGGTTTTCCTCGCATTTGGGTTAAGTCATGTTTCTAATCCGTGCCTAGATACTCCTAGATACTACCAAGCTCTAATAAAACTATATGTTCTAGCATGGAATCAGTGGATGTTTATTCATCTGCGCATTATTTGGGGGTATCCAAAAGATCAAAGCCAGCCCCGTAGATCCAAAAACCACAACCCATCACAACGGTAAGAAACAATAGCCGAGTCTAGTTAACAACAAGGCATGATGACTTCCATGGCGGGAGGGGCCTGCCTGTACCAAATTTGTACCTATCCTATCACAAACTACCACTCCAAATCATCGCCATAATTGTCCTGTAGAAGCTCGATGACAGGATCAAGCACAGCATTAGTATGTCTCCAATGAGAAAGACTTCTGGTTCTCGCATAGAAGACCGGGCAGTCCAGGCTGTCACACTTGACCTCATCACCGAACGGAACATCCATGCAAGACCGACAGACACGCTCGAGATTAGCGACCTTCTGCTCAGCCTGACGCTGACGGGAAACAAGCTCGAGCATAGAGGTATGCGACTGCGGCATGCAATCCAAGCAGACGGGGACTTCGGCATCGTAGAGGCTAGCCTTGCAAACAATGCAAGTCGACGCTTTCATATAGGATTCGAGGGTCCGTATGCTGTTCTTTCCGCCGACGAGAGCAGACGTTCCCTCTACGCGGCGCATGCGGTGGACTTTGGGCATCTCATCGTACCATTGCCGGACATTAGCTCCGACGAGATTAAAAATGCGTTCTAGAGGCGGAATGAGGTTCTTTGTAATGTAGTATTCCGCGTCGAGGTCGAGTTGTGCATCCTGGAGAAGGGTCCCTGGGGGTACACAACGGTCGACAAGCCTTGACCCTGGTGCCCCTGTGACGACGACATAGGGAACTCGTTCGCCATACTGCGGCTCTGAGCGGGGGTCCTCAAGCATCTTTTTTGTGCTAATTAGGGCCCCGGCGGGTAGCGTCCCATTCTCGCTGTAGGTTCCAAGCTTGACAGCTCGAGCAAAACAAAAGTCTTGGACTGATACCCGTCCTTGCATGATCTTCGTGCACTGGCTCTGGAAGTAGCTTTTCACCTGGCTTAGATCCGCTGTTCTGAAGAGCAACTTGAGTGCCTTTTCTTCAATCTTCTGCTCGGCAGGGGTACCATCGCGACGGACAGTTTCAATACCCTTAGCGTCGAACTCGGGTTCCTTCTGGTCTCTATGCTCGTACTTAAAACCGACGTACCGCTTCTTCGCGAGCAGGACACATGGGTGATACACCTTTTCGAATTTGAGCTTTATCGGCTGCGGGTTCATCTCTGTGATGGCCTGGGCGATTTCCTCGCCAATGTCAAAGGCCTGATCTCTGGTCCGCCCCTTGAGGTAGACGAAAAGACTGTCCGTATCTCCGTATACAACTTCGGCACCCCAACGCTCAACGGAATGTATGAACGCGATTGCCTTTTCGAGGGTCTCCCGTCCCGATTGAACGATGCTGTCGGCGATTTCGGCGCAGGGCATTCTCCCAGAGAAGGAAGCCGAGGTATATCCGTATGTGACGTTCGCGATTAGCTTCAGGGCAAGCTGTCGATTATTGAGTAGACGCTGCAATGCCCGATCATCTTTGTCCGTCTTCATCCCAGTCTTGACCATCACGCGGGTCTCCAAAATCTCCGCAAGCATTTTGGCAAGTAGCGACTTCCGCACTTCGGACTTCGCAAAGACCATTCCATTCGGCGCGATGTTAATGTGGTCTTTGAGCAGTTCCAATAGTCTGGGCTGTCGATTGTAGTCCATAAAACCCATCTTATTCCGTCCCCTCCATGACTGAACCCTCCCAAGAAACGTAGAATAACAGTAGTTGTAAGCAATCATAATGCTAGGGTATAATGACTGGAAATCCAAAACAATCAGAGGGCTGGTATAGAAGTCGCTCTGAGGCTCCATCACCAAAGGAAGGCACTCAAGAGCATTTTGTTGGCCAACTTGCTTTCTGCTCGGCGAAACAAGCATAAAGTTCTCCGGCTTTGCGATTCTGAACATCAGAGACTCGACCTTGAACTGAGAGCCCCTAGAGAACACAGAGTAGAAGTCAATGCCGAGTAGTCTAGCTTGCTCACTGGTTCTTGGTATCAGTTCATTTGCATTGAGAATTTCGATATTCATTCGAACGCGTGAGGCATGATAGTTTATGACTTTCATAAAGTCGCGTGGCTTGTCACTTTGGTACCACGTAGTGAGGTCCTGGAACGAATAATGTGGAATTCGCCGGTGCAGGAGATGGAAAACAACGTTTTCCATGGTGTACTGGAGCAGAGTCATCTCACTCCTCATAGCGCGCCATATGTTGATTATATGCCGCCCAGTAACTCGAATGGATGATGTGTGATTGAACCCCCATTTATCAGCTTCCTTGCCAAACCGCCCATGAGCTTGCGATTTGACTCGCGACAATTCGTCACAAATATCAAAGTCATATTTTTTCCTAGCTCTCTCAATGACGTACCCCCACGAGCTATTGTGTACTTCATATCCGGTAATAATATCAGGATCATATAATCGAACGATATCAACCAAACGGTTGATCAGGTCCAATTCGGTAGGTTCATGCTCCCATTCAGACCTTAACGCTTTGTATATCTTCGATTCGGGACGCTCTCCTTCTCCTTGAAAGACGACACCTGACGGGATTTCGTCCTCAGGGTCCTCCTCCGAGTTGATACACCAAAAGAACGAGGCTATCTCATCTTCCTCTGGGTTAGGTGAGAGCACGCCACGGGTATTCACATGGACTTCCAAGCTCATGATGCTCATATACTGTGCCTGGTGCTCGACGCTGGTGGACTTCTCATTCTGCGAGTACTTGAATCCGTGATCGTTCTTTTGCGTTGGGCCTTCAATCTGTGAAAGAGCTTTGAGTCGGGAGTCTTTATCCTCGCGTTTTCCTTTCGATTCGAGAGTTACTGCCATAGACTTCCGTTGTTCGTCGTCAAACCACATGATAACCTCTGAGCGGCTCGGAGGTATGGGAGCAAACTCCCAAAACCTGGCGGTGGACGCAGCCCGAAACTCGTGGTCCACTTCTTGCCAGTCCAATCTGTCCTTTGACGCAAGGCTTTCCTCTGCTAGCATCGCAGGTAAACGGCCAGAGGGATCAAAATCAGGAAGATAACGTATACTGATACCATCAAGGTAAAACTCCCGTCCAGCGTAATCACGAGGACGGTCAGGAACATCATTATCCACGCTATAGTGAGCTTTTTGATAAATGATGTTGGAGAAGCCATATGCGTTCATTGTTGAAGAAACTTGCCCAGAGTCCGGGCACGCTCTCCGCAAGCAACTCAGGCGAGTACCTGGTGGTATTTTGAAAGCATCAAATATACTTGTTACGAAGTCGGACGTGACGCTATTCATTGAACTATCAGGCTCGATGATGGAGGACGAAGGCGGATGTAACGTGTTCTCGCTCTCCCTAGAATCTTTGAGCTCTTTAGGTATCGTGGCTAATAAGTTTTTCGAACTCGATGCTTCTTGGCTGAAACGTAAGATTGTCATGGGGTCGTTGGGGTCCTTTACGACGGGAAAGTTCAATGTGCCAATTTGGCTGTTGCCTTTGGGCCGAATCGTTTGCTGAGAGGAGAGGCTGTCTCCGAGCGAGGCAGATGGCTCGACGATACGGTTTGGGATGCTAATATTGTCAATGTCGCTGTCCGGGTCCGCGCTGCAGGCGTCAAAAAGGCCAGATCCCTCCTGTTCCTGAGAAGACATATTGAATACTTCAGGCTGCTTTGTTCTCGGTTGGGCATTCTGCACGTTCGGTCGAGTAGGGGGTTTGAAGCTTGATACTCCCCAATTATCAGATATATCGTTCTGTGGTTCATCTGGCCCATGGCTGTGTTTGTCAGGATAATTGACAAGCGTCTCGGCATGAACCTGGGGGTTAGCATCAGGATTCTCATCCTGCTGGATATCATTCTCCAGTCCCAGTTGTGGGATTTCGTTCTCATTGCCCTCATAATCATCGTCAGAAAATATGTCTATCATGCCATCCTCTTCAGACGAGTAATGGCCGACATCTGATTCGGTGGTTCGAGCAGCAACCTCGTCAACATTATAATCGGTCCGCTCTTCCGTACCATCATGTTCGGGGTTATAAAGATGTTGCAAGTTAGTAAAGCCGTCAGGACCAGAGAAGAAATCTTCAATGCTCTCTAACGCGGTCTTGATTTCCCCCGCGTAAGGACTCTCTTGCAAAAGCCCATCTAGCGTCGCTACCTGGTCACCATATTGGCCTTTCTCCTCGTTGGCGATTTCACTAACCAATCGCTGGAATTCATCTTTATGGATCCAGTCTCCCTGAGAATTTTTTCTCGGATCAGAAGAGAATGAAACGAGATCTTCGATGCTGAACGGGCTGCTTTCCGGATCATCAAGCCCAAGTTTCCTTTTTCGCCGGCGCTTTTCATCCTGCCATAAGCCAGCCATGCTTGGAACAAGCTTCTCGTTCAACGCCACTGGTTTCAGGAACTCGCCAAAGTCATGATGGATAGAGCGTTCTCTGATTTCCAGTCTATTCAGGATATCTTGAACGCAGACATCAGCTTCCAGGGGGCAATGGCTTTGCTTGCCCAGAGTGCCCTCCTCTGAAATCCAATCAGAAGGTATAGATCGGTCATGCCAGCGATGGGACAAATCAGGAAGATCCAGATACTCCGGTATTGGATAGCGAAATCTAGCCTTAGTGCATTTCATGAATGCGCAGCCGAATAAGTTGTAGTCACACATCCATTGCGGGACATATTGCAGGTGACTCTCATATGGCTGAATTGGGCGTTTCATGACGGCTCCTTGGAGGAGCAGATCCGCTAACCTTGTAATGTATGTGGGGTTCAATAAGTAAATCTTGAAAAAAAACCGGTACCCAACATGGTAGCCGTAGAAAGGAACGCCCTTGACCAAGGTAATATGCCCAACAAAGGCCGCCTTCTTGTCGTATGCATTGCGGCGATAGCTGACAGCCAACGCATGGTCTATCGACAGGTGTAAGTTCCTTGCCGCAGAGCGCACTAGAAATGAGATTAGCTGGGGGAAAGTAAGAAAAGACCGGCCGTGACGAACCGGCATCGGGGCTCAGATCGCCATCATATTGGATGTATAGGTAGGGAAAGGCCCCATGGACATGGACACATATTTTCTGGCCTGTTTCGGTAGTACCAAAAATCCTAATAACAGGAACCTTAGGCCTATAGTTCTTCTCACTACTAGCATCTCGATCAGGTAGGGGAGGGTCGAATTCTGATGGATTTGCTTGATAATGGTCCACACAGTTTAGGCGTACTTGGAAAGGCTCCATGGGTTATGCTGATTTCGTGACAGCGGGAGCTGTCACCAAAGGGCGGAGAAGATCATACGACATAAGCATATCCTCACCGGCTTACCAGAACAAAAAAACAAAAAAAAAAGCACGATTTTGCCACAGATATAGAGCAGATTCCTGGAGGCATGGCTGGTAGACGCGTCGGGTGGCGCGGCAGGGACGCCTAATCACGTGACTGAGAAAGCCGAGATCTGGACCTCCAGGCCCAAAGACCGCGGAGAGCCAATGTACGAGGACTACATACAACAGTGCTGGGCATTGTTGTAGCTCTGATTCTTAGCTCAACGCAACTACTGCTTACACAACATACATTGCAGTCACCCTAGCCCTACCGTCATCATGTCGTCGCGGAAACCTGCGGATGTCGCATCGAAAGAGCGCAACGAGTACATTCCGGCTTTCATCTCAAAGAAACCGTTCTATATCGACGACGATGATACCGCGAATGACTATCTGGAGCATCAGCGTCTACAGAAGTCAACGCCAGATCAGTCCAAATGGTACGAGCGAGGAAAGCGAGCAGGCCCAGCTGCCACCAAGTATCGCAAAGGCGCTTGCGAAAATTGCGGTGCGATGACCCACAAAACGAAAGAGTGTCTAAGTCGGCCGAGGAAGCAGGGCGCGAAGTGGACTGGGAGAGATATTCAAGCGGACGAGGTTATACAGAATGTTGATCTAGGATGGGATGCCAAAAGAGATCGATGGAATGGCTACGACGCTGGAGAATACCGACAGGTGGTGGAGGAGTATGAGGAACTGGAGAGACTCAAGCGACAAGCAAAGATCGCAAATGAGGAAATAGAAAACGCGGACGACCAGGAGGCCCCTGAACAGGAGGCCCGGTATGCTGAGGAATCCGATATGGGTAGACAACAGAGCACATCCACCCGCAACTTACGAATCCGAGAAGACACGGCAAAGTATCTACTAAATCTTGACCTCGACTCGGCCAAGTACGATCCCAAAACGCGACGAATGGTAGACGCGGGTGCCGCAGAAGATCAGGCTGCTGCTCTTGTTGCCGAAGAGAACTTTGTTCGCTCGTCTGGAGATGCGGCGGAGTTTGAGAGAGCCCAAAAGTACGCTTGGGAGGCGCAGGAGCGCGGTACACAAAAGATTCATTTACAGGCGAACCCAACTTCTGGTGAGATCCTGCGAAAAAAGGAGTTGGCCGAAAGTGAGGCCAAGCGTGATGCGCAGCGGAAGGCACTTCTCGAGAAATATGGCGGTGGACAGCATTTGCAGCAGACTCCGCTCCGTGAAACAATGGTGATCGAGAATGAACGGTTCGTCGAGTACGATGAGACAGGTGCAATCAAGGGAGCTCCCAAGAAAGCAACCAAGTCCAAGTACCCTGAGGACATTCTTACGAACAACCACAAATCAGTATGGGGTAGCTGGTGGCATAACTTCCAATGGGGTTATACCTGCTGCTACTCCACTGTCAAAAACAGTTACTGTACCGGTGAGGGAGGGAAGCAAGCATTCGAAGAAGCGGGCAACATGTTGCTACTGCCTGAAGACGACGCCGAGCAGCCGTTGCCTCAAACCGACGAGGCTACTATTCCTCTTGAAGATCAGAGTGCGGAAAGCAAACAGCGAGACGCGAAGAAACGAACGCTCCTGGAGGTGCAGTCCGGGATTACGGAGGAGGAATTCGAAACGTACAAGCGCAGCCGACTTGCAGCTGATGATCCTATGGCCTCGTTCATTGGAAAGGATGAAGTCTGATACATGTGGCTCTCGACTAAACTTACTTTCAATGTACATATTAGAACATGATTTATGATTACAGTCGGCATAGCGTCATAGCGTTGAATATAGAGATGACAGTAGCCGAAGATACCTGAAGAATCGGATATCGTCCGATACAATATGGACTGCGCAAGGCTGAAGCCCACCCTGGGAAAGTCTGGAGATGAGGTTCCAAGCAATCATGTGACGAGTAAGATGAAGCTATCACGTGATGCATCCCATTTTGGGCGGCCCGCCAGGGCTTGTGCCCTGTCCTAGCACACTACTCGCTTAGCCAGACACCCGGACCCAGCGCAACTTTCGATCCGCCTAGTGTAGCGACGACGACAACGACAACCAGCCCTTCAACGGAATCGCCAGGTAAGTTGCGCCCGCTCGGTTTTCTGAACTGTCCTGCCGGTTGAAAACTGTTACTGACATTTTTTTCTCGTTCGTCCAGTTCCTAATTCAAGATGAGTACGTCCAAATCCGATATTCCGTCGAATCCACGAACGCTCCGACAGAACTTTACAGACTGACAACCATTATAGCGAAGGGTACCTCCAGCTTCGGAAAGCGTCACAACAAGACCCACACCCTGTGCAGGCGTTGTGGTCAGTACTTCAACTCCCCCGAATATCCCAATCAATATATGGGCATGCTTTGCGATGCGGAATACGCCAAGAACGGTCGGGAGAAACAGCAGTACGGATGGGCTAACGCGTGATGGTTTCATTGATATAGGCAAGCGGTCTTACCACATCCAGAAGTCGACCTGCGCCAACTGCGGTTACCCCGCTGCTAAGACTCGCAAGTGTACGAATATCCCTACATCCTTTCTTGTTGCTTAGCGGGGGAACATATGGGGAATGGTATATCATTACAACGAACACTGGCTTACGATGATTCGCGGACAACAGTCAACTGGAGCGAGAAGGCCAAGCGACGCAAGACCACCGGTTCCGGCCGCACCTCCCACCTCCGGGAAGTCCACCGCCGCTTTAAGAACGGCTTCCAGGTCGGCACTCCCAAGGGCGCCCGTGGTCCTGAGAACCACTAGATCAATTCCGATGTCGCGTTTTCGTTCCCCGGGGCTGGAGAGGGCTGGTATGACGAAGGAGCCTCGCATCTGAAGTTCGGTTTTCCAAATGCAGGGGCGCTCCCTCGGCGTTGGAGTTGGGACAGGTCTTCACTTATGCCGTCAGAGCACTTTTTATATTAGAAGAGAAAGGGCAAATAATTGACGGTATTCGGAAGACAGAAAATTTTACAATCGCATGGGCCTTGAAACGGATCAATTTCAAAAAAGGGACAAACATGAATGAATTTCCTTTCTACGTTTATGGCTGGCGTATCCCATCTTCTGGCAGAGTCGATCTTGAGAGATCTCCGTTCAATGTGATCTGGTTCTAAATCCATCTTTTGTCCGCCACTAAATGTCTTTCTATAGAATGGCAGTGTACAAACGCCTAGTTTTTCGCCTTTTCGCATGTCAACGACCAGCATTGATGATCTATTCCCCACGTCCGAAGACATTAACGCCTCCATCTCTCTGGACAAAGTACAGTACCTCTTTCTCTTCCCAGTTTTCATCGCCAGCGCTCTCCCTCTGTCCCCAGGCACCTCCTTTGCTAACCCTTAGAACGCCACTGACGTCCCTCGCTGCGCCCGTCTCCAAATTTCTGAGCTGCATGACCATTTCTGCCCGGTGGGCCAGCCCAACAGCAAGCGCGGCATGTTCCGTTTCTAGCGGAATTGGATTATGATGGGCGGAGGCAGATGCGTTGTGGATTAGCGGCGAGTCCGCGGATATCGTCACAACCATAGAAGTCGCAGCCTAGTTGTTCACGGATCACCTTGGTCAGAGACTCTTCTCATTCAAAGTTTCAGTCCAGCGTCCATCGTTCCATACCTGCTGTAGTCCCATCATCCACTCTGCCAATTCCGTAGCACCAATGCCCTTGCTTGGTCCCGTGGCCGCGAGTAGCAGATCCGGCTGGTCGACGATCAAAAGGATTTCGGCTTCGTCTCCATTCTCCCCTAGGCATGGTGCTTTAAGCTGGTTTATCACTGCCGTAATGTCCCTTTCCAGAGCATCCATCGCTGTGATCCCATTGCCCGCGAGATGCAGACGCTTCACCGAGCCGATTTCTTTTGTCGTCTGTGGTGTGCCATCGACGCCAGCAAAAACGGGAGTCGGTTGGCGCAATGGTGCTAGCCCAGGATGTGGCCGGGTAGGCAGGGTTGTTCGAGGCGTTGGGCGGTTCTGGGGTATTGCTGGTGACGGTGCGGACGTAGTCTGGACGGAGAAGAGCTCGGAGAGGCCGTCAACAAACGCAAATTGTCGCTTCTCTGTGAGGCGTGCTAGATCCAAGCCCTAGTCATGTCGTTCATTCATATGTCCAAACTGCATTTGGGCGCGTCGGTACATACCAATCTCTTTGCCTCGGACCTCCAAAACTCCCAACCCCGCAGAAAACTCAAAAGGACGACTTTCCTCTTCGTTTCACCCTCAACTCCTCGAATACCGGCATCGGTCAGAGCAGCGCACAGGAACCGCAAGACAAGCCAGTTTCCAGTGGCGCCTAGCACTGATGAAACAGCTGTGAGCGAGTCTCGGGGAGGGGTCGATATGTAGGGGATGAGGAGGTGGGGGAGGGGCGGT